>QAXH01005824.1:102388-119993 GCA_004335635.1 Chloromonas sp. AAM2
GTCACGGGCCTCACTCAGGCGGGCGGGTCACGGGCCTCACTCAGGCGGGCGGGTCACGGGCCTCACTCGGGCGGGCGGGTCACGGGCAAGGTCACCAGCCCACATGTATGCGGCTACCATTTGGCAACCTGAGCACTGCCTCAACAGCTGTACATGCGTTCGCACCGCAGGCGGACCATCTTCTCGCGCTGTATGAGACCAAGTGGCAGCGCAGTGTGGACCCGCTGTACACTGAGTTTGCGTACTGAGGGCGCTAAGAATCACACACACAACTTGCTGACGTGTGCACTTCAGCTGTGCAGAAGTTCTCGCCCAACTACCAGCCGCACGGTACCTTGCTATATAGCTGACTGAATTAGTGCCTGGACCATGTCTGTGACCTGCGCTGGACTGAGCTGCTTTGCGCCATGAGAAAAGAACGTTGGTTGGCCAGGACGTACAAGTTCTCCGTTAGCCATTGTGAACGTGCCAGTCGGCACATCTGTCTGGGCATGACCCACCTGCTTCTGTGTCCCAATTAAGTGGCACTTCACACTGCAGCAGAACACAACACACCACAGCGCATGTAATCACATTAGTGCGTGAGTTCTGCGCATTTCCAGTGGAGGGTCAAGTAGCATTGAACCATTGTTGACTGCCTGACAGTCTCACGTGTTGATCACTGGGCAGGTGCGTTCGTTAGGAGAAATCTCTTGTGTCTGGAACCTTTGGCGTTGCAATCCGTATTATATGCACGTCACAGCCGTTAATGGAGTGCATTTTGCGCCGTTGCGCAAAATGAGAAGCGTTGTTATTTATACCATCCTTTGGAAAATCCTTCCACTGCAATGAACTCAAAACGTATACCGCGTGGCGCTTGTGACATGACCATAGCAGGTGTTGACCATGTTGACAGTGGTATGAATTGCCGTGCACCATACCACAAAGTCAAGTCGCCGTCTTTGTACATGCGTTGAATTCACTTTGTCTCTTGAGCGTCCTTTCGTGGTGTGCATTGCGGGGTGCGGCCCCTGGATTCGGCAATGCGTGCGAGGCTTTTCACTTTGTCACTTGTGGGTATAGGGCTGTGGGCGTTGTGAGTCCCCTTTTCATAGGCTTAGTATGTGTGTCCATGTAAGTCTTGGCTTCAGTCAGTAGTTTCTGCTGCTTCTTTCCACACTTGAGCAGTGGGGCCATGTCGGCAGCCTTTCCAGTGCGTTGTAACCTCTTGACCTGAACAGCTCCGGACTTCTCCAGGCGAGGACGTACCAGCCTGGTATCAAGCTAATAAGAACAAGACAGCCGAGGGGTAGGGAGTCAAAGCCAGAAAATGACCAGATGAGGGAGTCGGTATCTCTGAACCACTTGTACGAATGCTGACGGTGTAAGGAGCTCGAATCCAAGGTTTTAGGTCATTCTGAGATGGTTGACTGGGTGGTACATCAGAATGTAGAGGGCTTGGTTAGCTTGGTTGAGAGCCATGGTTGGCGGGGGGTTGGCCGCTGATGGTTGGCGGCTCATTGGTATTTAAGTCATCCAAAAGACCCGAGCTACTTTTTCGACCTTTTTGAATATTTATTGTTTTACAGCTCAACCACAACGAAGCTTCAAGGCTTTTGAAGATGTGGCTGGTTGCACAGCTCGTTAAAATCTATGTAGAACCACCTCCGTTTCCCAGATTGGCCTTGTGGGTGGTTTGTTATGGGCTGGGGAAGTGTCAGAGGGTGCCGGCGCTGGCGTGGCCTGCGTCACGTGCGGCGCCAGGCCGCAGGTCATGCAAGCAGCGATCCAAAGGCGGATGCAGTGCTTGACGTGCTTGCATACCTTGGAAGTGAAAGTTTACCTTTGGTTTGCCCCCATGGGCTATGACAATGGTGACGGTTGGGGCTCGGTTAGGGCCGGCTGGGCCATGGTGACCCATAAGTGACCCATAAGTGACCCATAAGTGAGGCAATGTTAACGTGAACTATGCATCCAAGTTGCCCAGGGGATAGGCCTTGACGAGAGCTTTCGATTGAGCCCCTCTTCATATGAGTGGTTTCCAAAACTGGTCCTGTTTTCAAAAAGCCGAGGCCATTTTTGATCATAGGGCTCCGGACTTATTTACCCCCACCCCCCACACACGAGACAGCTCTCATCAATGGCCTGCCCCCACCAGGCCAGACTCTTCGTCTTCAGTCAAGCGTCAATCATTCGTAGTAGTACAACTTTGCGTTGTTCTAATACGACAGTGGGCCTATTTCCAATCGTCCCAGTATCCGATCATTTGGTCGGATAAAGAGACCGTCACTGTACTTGCAGCTGGTTGCACGTATGGTCCCCGAGCATGCTGTTAGGACCCGACAGCTCGCCGCTGCTGGTGATGCTGATTTTTATTGCAGGGGCAGCGCAGTTGCTCAGTTGTGTACACCCACGGCCCACACACAACCTTGGCCCACACACAACTGCAATAAGAAGCGATAGTTCTGGCCAGGCATTTGCTCGACCAAGGACATAAACAAACGCCCAACTTACAAAATAATCACATCAGTGCATTAAACGGGTTGAGTTCCTCCATGTACCTCCAGCTGCGGGCCGAGTAGCAACAGCCGCTGCTTTGTTCATTCTTTGTTCATTGCCTGAACGCCTTCAATGCAGGGACTGTGATACCCTGTTCACAGGCCAGGGACTGTGATACCCTGTTCACAGGCTGGTCAAGCAAGCAAGCTCGTCGGCTTGGCCCGTCAGGCTCCCTCTCCGCACCAGGGGTCACGACTGGCGTATGGGTCACGACTGGCGGTCAAACTCCCTCACCGCACCGAAACTGCATCTCTCTCCAAACCAGACACCGTTGCTTGTAGTCTCGCACAAAGTGGCTCAAGCATGGAAGTGTCGTAAGCAAATCCTCTCCAGGTAGTTGCAGACCATGACTCCTTCAATCAGCAGCTGAGTGGTCTCTCAGCACAAATTGCAGTATAACACAAGGCAAGTATACCAAGGTAGCCTCCAGCTCCCTTAACCCACGTCTGGGAACACATTATTTGACGACGAAGTGCTAGCTGAGTCTTACTATTTCAGCGCGCCCATGTAAGCGTTCATGAGCGCGTCTCCTGACGACCCAGCAGCCTTGTTTGGGATCAGCGGCGCGACACCCTTGCCGTTCTGGCTGCTGGAGGCCTGGGACGAGTGCACACCAGTGCCGGCATCGGCCGCCGCAATTCTGCTGGACAGGCAAGCAGGGCACACGTTGCTGGCATGGCCAAGTGTCAACTGTCACTCACTCATTGCAGCACAGCTCTAGAGACCCCACGCTGAATCAGTTGAGCCCAGCGCACACAGCTGCCTAGGCAGTGCGGTTGGAGAAGTAGAAGTGCCACAGATACACAGTGCAGCGGCTCATCCGCAGCAACACAACCCCATGCGCTGTCCTGGACCTTTCCCACGCACTTGTTGGCGCCTCCCAGTGACGCGCGCTGTCCCGCATGCAGCGCCATTTCCTGGTCGAGGTGCTGCAGTACGGGGTTGCGCGCGGTGCGGTCTGCGTAGGGCGCGTCGGCTTGCGCCGAGCGGCTCGTGCCGCGGAATGCGCCGTTGACGAACTTGTAGAACCGCGAGTCCTTGTGGTACGGCGGCACCCAGCCTGCAGCACCAGACAGCATGAGAAGTGGTGAGCCAGGACATGCATGGCAATCCCCCTCACCCATGTTCGGGCGCTGCACAAGGCAAGGCTTGGCAGCTCATGCAGCCAGGCCTGCCCATGAACAACCACATCACCCCAGGCCCTGCCCTCCCTATGCGCCTGCATGCCGTGCCCTGCCCCCCCTGCCAGGGGGTGCTCACCGCTCGCCACCCTCCTGCGATGGTTCTCAAAGACCCGGACCACCACATTGGAGGTCTTTTCAACGTATGAGTCCGCCAGCAGGTTCTTGGTTGCCCTGCGCTCGGCCCTTTGCTGGGCCTGCAGCTCCTGAATCACGTGGTGGGGCTCGGGGAACAAGTGCCTGCGGGCAGCGCACACAGCGGGGTTAGTGTGGAGGAGGAATTGAGAGCTAGACGTCCACACACTGCAAGGTGGTGCTGAGTACACAGAGAGCCCGACGACCCAACACAAGTCACGGACGTAGTGGTCAAATGGCTATGCTATGCACCTCAGCAGTCTGAACTGAATCAAAGTGACTCCATTAGCAGCATCTGCTGTGCAAGCAATCCTATCTGCATCAACACTACTGTCGCTTGTGCCACGGCCAGTTTCAGAAGACAACAGTGTGTACAATGTGCATGCACGCTCAACAGTTCCAGTCAACTAAGGATTGCTGCTGCATGCAAGTGGTGCCTCACTTTCTCATCTGCCTCCAGAAGAAGTCTGGCATCTGGCATGCGATGGGCAGCACCAGCAGCCACAGCCAGTACTGCCCGGTGGGAGCAACCACCCCAACGAACAGGTAGTAAAGGTCACCCGAAAGCGTGATGGGGAAGCCACCAAAGGCAAGTAGGAAGAGCCACCAGACAGCTGCGGAGGCATGCACGGATGGGTGTCATGATTCTGATGCAATGTGCTCCAGACAGTGATGCTATTGGTGCACATATTACCGCTCGTCCTACCAATCAATAATCAATACTAAACATCTGCTGGCATTGTGTTGTATCTTGTGTTAGTAAATACGTTTCCGGGCCGAGTGGGACCCGGTGATCCTGTGTCTGTTGCTGCTGAGGTGCACAGTATGGGTCACATTACATCCCAGCCTTGCTACCGTTGCCGCCTGCTGTGTGCCTCCTCCTGAACTGTGCCCTCTAGTCCAGCCTGCACTGCGACCTCAACCAGTGCCCCTTCCTCCCGCTGCAACGGACCCGTTTTAAACACCCGCTTCCGACCCTTCAGAGGTTTTCATGATGTAATGGCAGCATCTGTCGAGCTAATGAGCCACACGTTCAGACCTGTCCCGGATGGCCATGATCTATTCCGAGGGGTGCAGCAGCCCTATGACCCATTGCTGACAACCCGGTGCAATGCAGCCGTCACCCCAAGCACTACCATCCAAGCCCAGCATGTCCTTCAGACAACATCAAAATGCCTCTCTTGATGGCACAGCCTTGCCACTTGTCAGCCCACCTTGGCTGACCCAGATGGCCACGTGGTGCATGACTGTCCACTGCTCCGCAATCTGAATGATCTGTATTATGGGCAAGCAATGACCATCCAACCTAAGTACGCTTGTGGCAGCAGCTGATAGCACTTGAGCTCCTGGCAACCAAGCAGGCCCCCACAGGGCATTGAAGCCCAAGCTTGAATCGGTTGGTGTCTGAACATGTCTGAATGGTGTCAAATGGGTTGAATACCACATGGGGCGGCATCTCCAGAGCACGCTGGAACGGTGTTACTTAGTGATGGCTAGTTACACGCCTGTTGGCATGCAGCTGAATGGCCGACCTGCCTGAGCAGACAATTATCGATCCCCATCACTGCAACACAAGGCCTTGCAGTTTGACATGAGCCTGATCACTACTTACCTGTAGGTGCACTACCACGATCACGACGCTGAACATGAGGATGCCTGTCTCGAACATGCCGAAGGTCTGGCCGGCGGAGCGTGCAATCTTGGTTGAGTCCCAGCCTATCAGGACCAGCGTCATGATCACGCCGGCCTGGAACAGCGAGGAGACGAGCCACCCGCAGATAGCGAAGAAGCTGAGGTACTGGTTGCGCTGGCCTGCATACACGACAAGGCAACACACAGCGGTGGCATATGAAGCCTTGCAGACAGAAGTTTATGAAAAGGGCCATACACGGGGGGAGGCAAGACATAGCTGTGCACATAATAGTTGCATGTGATGCCATGCAGCACGTGGATGAGTGGGCTAGCCATTATGTCTCTCCTGGCGTGCATTAGAGAGTTGTCCAGATGTGGGACTGGAGTGCAAAGACATGAGAGTAGACAGGTCGTATGAAGAGCACATAACGATGCGTCATTGCTTGGTTGGCTCTGGGCTGCACAGCATGAAAGCGAGCGCATAAAAAACGTCGTCACGTGAGTGCCTGCACCTCTAGTGAATCACCTTGCTTGTACAGCGATGGATAGCGCATGCCCATTTCCTGGTCCACATCACGATCGAACGTGCCAATCACGAATGGTGTCAGGGAGGTGAACACAACGTTGAAGAGTGTCATGTAGAAGTCATTGTACCTGAAGTGGGGCATGGCATAGCAACACAGCGAATGATGATGATGGTGATGATGGTGATGTGTGGAGACGTGTCATACTAAAAAGGTTTTGAAATACTAAACCAAACTCGTGATTGTTGCCTTGGTACAAGATTACGCTGCAGCAACACGTTTCCTCGGCCAGTCGTTTCGCACTCCCCTGGATGCATCATTTCAAGGTGCCTTTCACGCTCACATGTACTGTCCACTGAACGCAGCGAAAGCGTTGAAGCAGAAGATGGTGGTTCCAAACATGAGGTTCTTGAAAAAGAAAAAGTTGATCATGCGTGCCAGCCGCTTGTAGCTGTAGCGGCCGTGCACGAGCAGCAAAGGTGTGAGGAAGCGGAACTGGGCCACGGCAAAGTCAGCGCTCATGACGGCCTGCATGCCCTCCTGACCGCTGATGCCCACACCGATGTGCGCTTTCTGCAGACAAACAGACACATGAGATGAGCAGACACCGAGGGATCAATGCACTGACAGGCACGTCCCCTACAAGCGCATGCATGGCACATACACTGTTGATCGCGTGCATGGGATGCGTTGTGCCGGTGACGACTCAGCTGCACCTTGCTGGTGTCACGGTACAGCGAGACATGCTTCTTGCTGAGATGCGTGATTGATGTTTACATCATCTTCTGTTCCACTTGTGAGACGTTACAAATGTCAACACCCGTGCACACACACACGCACACACACAACAGCCAGTTGACATCTCACGCACACACAACAGCCAGTTGACAACTCACGCACACACTTGCAGAGCATTTTGGTCTGGGGACGCAGCTAATCACTAGTGTTGATCATGGGCCACATACCTGGATCATGCCCACATCGTTTGCCCCGTCGCCGATTGCGAGCGTGGTGTCCCCGTGGTCCCGCACAAGCTCCGTGACCTGCGCCTTCTGCAGCGGCGACACGCGGCAGCACACCACGGCAGCGCAGCGCAGCCCAACCTGCGGGCACCACAGCACGCAGCGGCCACTGCTGGGGCAACGGCACAGTCGGGCAGTCCAGCTGCAAACGGAGGACACTGGGATGTGGGATGGTCCAGTGCAAAGTCATGCCATGATGTGCTGGTTCATGCCACGGTACTGCAGCTGGACACAATATCTCTCCGAGTATCACGCGTCTGACAATCATCAAGCCAAGAAAGCCCACTGGTAGCAGGGTGCAAAGTACAAATGACACCGTCGGCAGCCAACCTGCAAGGGGAGGGGCTGGTCAAAACAGAGCAGGCGAACAATGCTCGGCACTCTGTGAAGAGGAATTGAAAATTAGCTGCAGTTTTGTCAGTGGGTAGTGCCAACCGATCTGATGGACAAACAGTCAACGTAAAAAGAGATGCTGTGACCTGGGCACAGACGCTTCAATGCATCAACCCTCAGCAAGGCATCTGGCAGGCCAACCTTGGCTGGCAGTTCTGACTAAGCCTTGTTTAAGTTGCTTCAACTACTAGTTGGCTGTCAAGGTGGTAGTTGACTGCCTGCTCTAGCACCAGTAAGCTGGCAGCTATGCCTTACCCGCTGCACAGACACCAATCTTCCATGCAAACTCACCCTCAGAAACAGCGGAGCCAGGCTCTTGCTGAGCGCGAAACTGAGCGCCTTGCCATCAATGACCATGGCGTACTGCCCCTTGTAGCTCTGCTTGACCATCTCTGCCTCAATGCCCTGCAGGCACTCGCCAATCCGCTGATGCCCCAGCTTTGCCGCCTCCTCCATCTTGCCCTGTGCCTCAAGCACGTCCAGCTCGGGCGTGTAAGCACTCACGATGAACTGGTCCATCTCCTCAGTCAGCAGACTGCACACAAAGAAGCGTGGAAAAGCGCTGCCAATGTAAAACAGGCACTGACACTTGCACACACTCAGTCACTCACCCCCAACTCCCACCCCGCCAACCCAAGTCACCAGGTTCAATTGCGGTTTTAGCACCTGTCCATGACACTGATTGGGCCTGTTGAACCTGTGCTTACCTGCATGCAAAGCCGATGTTGATGGCTGTCTCCATCTTGTCCCCAGTCAGCACCCACAGCCGGATGCCGGCCAGCGCCAGCTGCTTGATGCACTGGGGCACGCCGTCCTGCAGCTTGTCCTCAATGGCAGTGCAGCCCAGCAGCAGCAGGTCCTTCTCAATCAGCTCGTAAACCGCAGCCAACTTCTCATCGCGATCCTCCAGGCTGGTCTTGGCATCCATAAACTGAGACTGCCACTGATCATAGAAGGCCGGGTCAATTTCTGCAGGCACCAGCGATGCATATTTTAATCCTTCATGTCAAATTTTCAAGTCTTACAGTCGCCATACAGTATTGCAGTCTCACAGAAAACGGCATAAACGGTTGGCATCTGTATCGTCCGACTCAAGGTTTGTCTGACAAAGGGGCCGAGGCATGGAAGCGCACTGAAGGCACAGCTTGAAGAAGCAGGCAAACAGCTGGCAGATTTGTCAAGAGCCGGCACTCACTCCATGTGACAGTTGACATAGCAGCGGGCAGTGATCTATAATTGCCACTTTTCACTGGATATTGCGGAGTGCACCAGGCACAATATCACGCTGCAGCACGCAGCCACAGCCACCTCATGGCGGTGTGCACCTGGCACAATAGCACGCTGCAGCACGCAGCCACAGCCACGTCAAGACAAGCACAGTCGCCAATTGCTTCCCTGCATGCGGAACTTGAGGGCAGCCGCTCACCAGCGTATGAAAGGCATAGTGTGCGCAGGCCTGCACTGCCATACTCTTCCATGTGGTCGTTGGTGGGGCCCTTGAGCTTGACGTTCTGGGGATGCGACTGCTTGAGGCGCTCGTAGATGACCGAGTCAGCACCCTGCATGTGAGACACACGGGGCAGCTCAAGTAAATGAAGGGGATGTCGGGCCCACTGAGAGGGAGAGGCCACTGAATGTTGCCCAATCAACTAAGGCGGGAGTTTGCATGGCAAAGCAGTCAACTAGCGGCAGCACAGGCTGGCAAATGAGGCATCACAGGAACCGCAATGACAGGTGGCAAGCGTTGTGTTGAATAGATAGCTTCAGAAGCTCCCTTGTGTACCGGCTTCTGTTGTCGGGCCGTGTTGACTTTGACGCTCTTTCGTCTGTACTAATGATGTGCAGGTTCTCTTTACCTTGCAAAATATGATGATCTTTCCCTGGTCGTTGCGCACAATGACACTCATACGTTTGCGGGTGCTGTTGAACTCGAGGATGTTGAGCACCTGTACGTCAAAGACACGCCAAAAGCACATTAGAAATGGCCTCCTGCCAGAAAGCGCATGCTGCAGAGAGCTTCATGCAATGGCCTGTACTGTCACATGCATGGAGAAACAGTGGTTGCCTTGTGTGCTATTCTTCTCTGCCACATGCATGCATCCACATGCACAGGCGATCTGGTCCCACTCTCAGCTGGCATTAACAAACACTGTACTGCGCATGCAAGCCCAGCTCCAGCACAAGATTGAAGCACACAGTGTGCATGCGCATCTGTTCCACCCACCTGGTACGTCACATCAAAACTGCGTCAAGAGGCTTTCTGGCTGGACGGCAGCTCAGCGTTCTATGGGCTGTCAACTGACCCACATTGACCCCTTTATATCTAAGGGTGAGTTACTACCGTTTCTAAGGGTTAGTTGCTACCGTTTCTAAGGGTGAGTTAAACGCTTCATCTCCTTGATACGTCTAGATGCTACACCTGTGCCACCCACCTCGTAGGTCACATCCCTGGTGCCTGCAGCGGTTGCCTCCTTGACCGTGACTGTGGTGTTGGTGCGCTTGAAGAAGAAGAAGCCCATGACCTTGGCGCCCACCACCAGGGCTGCCTCATCCGGGGACTCAGCCTCGTACTTGATGCCATCAGGCGTCTGCAAAGGTGTTGCATCAATTTGTGGGCGCTTCAATCTCGCCAGTGTTGGGCAGCCATGCATGTCAATCGTGAAGTGAGCACACCAATGTTTGGATGGAAGCAAAGAAAGCCACGGTTCACAGCAAACATCAGGTGCCAATAACCTGATGCCATCAGGCGGCTGCCCTTGCTCTGACGCTTTATGCCATTCATATTGGTTCAAGAGCTCCCTGGTTGACAGAGTTTTTGTTCGTCCCTTAGAGGTGCGGGACACATCCCTTATGCAATTGCGCGCATCGACACGGATGTAACAAGACAACAAGATCAACCGTAACAACTGCTTCTGCTGCTATTGGTGCTGGTGCAGCTGGTCACGATGCAGCTGCTGTCGGTGGTTGGATGTTCACGGCGATGGCACTGATGCACAGGTGGAGTTACCTTCACCACCTTCCTGTTGCGAGGTGGAGACAAACATGCTGCCCTACGTCCCAGATTGCACCCGGCACAACCGTTGTACATGTTGCATATTCACTGGCCAGCAGTGCAGGCAGGCTACAGCCAGACTACTGATTACATCCTCGTCCCCATTGCCGGGCAATCGCCCCTCCAGGCTACAGCTGCGTGCCCTTTGAAGTTGCAACACTCGCAAAGCGCTCAACAATAGGTATGTGCAACCCAGCGTGCCTGTGTCCCACCTGCGGTCCGTCGGGAATGACTGTGTGGCACACGGCCAGCAGCCGGAAAAACATCTCGACCACATGCGCGTCTTCACTGGACTGCCACGCCCCGTTCATCATGCGGCTGTCATAGAAGTTGAAGAACTTCTCCCGCACAGCCAACGCCTCGGGGGACTGGGTCATGTCCAGGGTCACGCCGCGCCTGAGACAAAGCAGGAGGTTACCAAATATACACGTCATACTGTGCTGCCGAGCATGATGACTGGAGCAGTTGCTTCACAGTGTCTGCCCATTGCCTGCTGCAAGACATGCAACTGCTGCTTGGAACACCCTAATGGTGCATTGCACTTGATGAACTGCCTGAGATCTGGTGACGCATCTTGCTGGTGGCACACACACAGCCTTGCTGCTAAACTGCCTCCATCATCCCCTTTAGACCCTACAAGAACTTGTTGTGCCTTCACATCCCAGCCATGTGGCGTTGCTGGCGGCACACGAACGGCCTTGCTCCTGAAATGCCTCCACCATCCCCATTTGCTGACACCCCCCAAGAACTTGCTTTGCCCGGCTGCTCGCCACCGCAACCGCATCGTTTTCCATTGTTCAGAGCCCCTCATCGCCCCAGCGCCTGCCCAGCGCACCTTTCCGCGTTTGACCTCTCCACCTCCGTGATGCCTGCACCGTAGCTGACCCCGCCAATGCTGCACTTAAAGAACTCCATCACGTTGCGGGTCAGCGTGCCTGTCTTGTCACTGAGCACGGTGTTGACCATACCCAACTCTTCATTCAGATTCGACGTGCGTGCCAGTGCAGGCGTGTCAGTCTCCTCATGGTACATCTTCCTGTCCATGGAGATGAAGACCATGCTCTGCACCATCTTGACCAGCTCAACTGTGACGTAGAGTGAGATCGGGATGAGATATCCTGCGGGTAGCAAGGGCCACAGCAAGCAAGGCTGCTTACCATGCCTCAATGCTTGACATACAAATTGTGGCAAGGGCAATTGAGACCTGTATACTCGTCTCAATTAAGGAGCATTTACATGTGGCAAATGTGGACCTCATTTGCTGTCTCTCATTCCATTTCCTTATCTATTTGCCCAAACTGACATGTGAACGCCCCCTGAGATTTGTCTACGTTTCTGCTTGCCCTTTGTCAGCTCCTTGCCAACCAAGTGTTGCTAGTACGCCTCGCACCGTAAAGAATGAATACTGTGATGAAGTTTGTGACGGCCACCACCACAGGCGCATCACTGTCATACTGCACGTTGGTGACCCCGGGCTGCATGTACCAGGCCCTGGGGTACTGGCGAGCAGTCCAGAAGGCAAAGTAGACGCAGCCACACATGCACATGGAGAATAGGAGCGCGAACATGAAGTAGATGATCTTGTCGAGGCGCTTCTCCACTTTGCTGCGCTTGGAAGGGGCAACCGTCGAGTTCTTGAAAATCTTGGATTCGTGTCCTGCACAAGTGAAGCGCACCGCCTCAGGTGGAACCAGTGTCATGCATGTGATCCTGTCCTCAAGAAGGTCTGTCTACTGGCCAGCTTCTGAAGCAGATTACCAACCCAGCTTCACAGCAACCATTTGCCACGTTTTCCTTCACTGCAGACTCGACGTTGAGCAGGGCTGGCCTGTTGGGTTGATTGAGCAACTACGATTACAATGGCTGCAGACCGTAAGTTCGTCGGAGCCTAACAAGTGAGCGGCCCTGTGTGCATGGAACAGCCCTGCCTCTGCCCTGCGCCTGTCACACCTGCATAGATCACAGCGCCATACACGCGGTCTGTGTTGCGCAGCTGGCACCCCCGCAGCAGGATCGCTGCCGGGTTGACGGGGCACTTGCGGGGCTCTGGCGAGTCTGCATCCTCCAGCAACAGGTTACCAGTGAACTGGTATAGCCTGGAGTTGGGCCCCTCACATTGCACGTGGGCCCTGAAGTCCGCCAGGGTATCATGTCTGTAGTCCTTGGTATCGTCCGAAGCCTTCTTGATCTTCAGGTTTGTCTCACCGTCCAGGTTCATGGTTTCCACATAGCACGTGCCCTCCTCATTTTCCGCTGTCAGGAACAGCAGATCTGCCGCAAAGTATTCATCCTTGTTCACAACAATGATGTCACCCACTCGTACATCCATCCACCGCTTGGCGACATACTCCCGCTTGCCCGAGTCCAAGATCTCAACTTTGCGGTTGTTCACCTGTAGCACATGCACAGCACGTGCTCAGTAAACAACCTTGGCCATCAAAATCTGGACTCTGTCAGAGCGTGCACAGCATTGAGGGTGCTGAAGCTGGTAACTGCGTGTAGGATGAGTGAAGTTACGGCATGGCCTTGCCTGAGCACAATACATCTGCTCTTTTAGGCAAGCGCAACAGCCCCAGTTGAGATGCGGTTAAGTTCGCGCCTTGGCCAGTCTCCCTTACGTGCAACACGCGTCTCTTGCATATGGTAACAATTCTGTGCTCTGAACCTGTCCAAGCGCCGTGGTTTCCTACCAGTATTGAGTTTATGGACAGCTCCAGTATACCCGTTGCGCTGCCCTACCTCCTTGTCTGCCTTGTGTCTGTTCCAGTCCTCCTTCGCTTCCTTGATGATCGACACGCCAAGCACAATGACCAGAGGCAACCAGGTAGTCCATGGCCTGCAATGACACACAGTGAGCCAGCCAATCAAAGACAACAAGCCACCCCTGGCTCCTATTCAAGCCACTTAACCCAGTGTGCAAGGTGCATTGTTACCGAGCTTGGTTGCCACCGCAAGCAGCACCTGACAAGGCCTGGGACACCCAACAATCTCACACCTGCTCAGGCCAACCAGGCCTTTTTCATGGAAGTGCTGCTGGTGATGGTGGTGGCCGCACTATGCATGCTACACCTCCGGTCAGCCATGCTCACCGCCCCAGGCCTGCTGTCGGCAAACCTGTGTTTCATACCCGTACCAGCTGCAGCTCACCTGACAGGACTGAACTCGGTCAGCGACAACGCCGCAACCACAGTAAAGTAAATATTGGCGACTCGTCGGTACTGTTCATAGAGGGCCTTGGGAAAGAACGTGAGCAAGGTATATTTCGTGGTGCGCGTGAGGTTGTCTCTGAAGTGCAGGTGATCATGCCCGAACCCGATGCTAACATCACGAATGCGCTCCTCCTCTCGACCATGAGCAAAGGGCCAGCGAGGCATCGTGCCCACGGTCGAGGTGCAGTCAACCAAGACACTACATGCGATGTCGGAGACGCAAACGCAATAAAATACACACAGCAGGCTGAAGTGCTACAGGCACCGCAATGTGTCGCGGTTTCTTAACATCTTTGTCTTTACGTTGTCAGTCGTTGCGATTATTATGGCATTATGCCTGGAAGCCGAAGCAATTTCGAGATATGAAGCTCTGCTTTAGTGAAGAGTCCACAGCAAGCCCCCAATATAAGGTGCATGCCCTCGAGCGCCACATTTGATCAATTCTGAATACAGCGGGCTCACAAAAAAACATTTTGTTCAGGAGCTGTACGGTCAAGGCAGCACTCAGGTCAAGGACAAATGTTTTAAAAGCAAGGAACAGTATGACCAGGGCCCGAAGGGCTGGTGTTGGGCTGCTGGCTGACACCAGTGCAATCAGACACGCTGTGGTGATCAGGGTCCTTGGCCTTTGGCACTGGCACTGACACAGGGGATGCTGCTTTTGCCCTGTCAATCAGTAAAGTCGGGCTGCTGAGTATCGGGAGGGTGTGCAGATGGTTCAACCTGAACTGTGGAAGCAACAAGAGGCAAGGTGCTGCAGTAACTTCAGGCCATGCCTCCCTGTCCAGCACAGACGCCTGACAGACGTTGTTGGATATGCACATTCAACATGTATACTCTGATTTCAAAAGTGATGGTAGGGTTAGCTGATGCCTTCTGTTGTTGCTGCACCAAAAGACGCATCACTTCTCTAGAAACCATTATCACAGCAGCGGGACAGGCTGCGTCTTGTCTTATCAAGCAGCACTCTTGATCTGAGTACATTTTTACATGCAACCACAAAAAAAGAAGTTTGCCAGTTCTGGGACAGTTTGCGTGAATATGTCTGTAATACCGCCAGGAACCATTGTGTGTCAGCAAAACATGTATATGTGCGTGTGCGTGAACCGCACATGGGGTGAATAGTGGGGTGGACATCGCGTGTTGTGCTAGACGGTGCATTGCCACTTCTGGGACAGCAAACCTGGGCTAGACAGGGCGAGGGCGGCAGCGGACCCAGGCGTGCCTACTGCAACCGCTGCTCGGCTGAGCAGAACAAGTTGGTCACCAAGTTGGAGTGCAGCGTCAGACATGAACCCCTACCCACAGGGCAAACAAGGCCAGCAGCAGATGACAGCCAACGCCCGAGCGGTGGACAGGCTGGTGAAGCAGCAGGCTGAATAGCACATGCTCTGGTCTTCTTTTGACAAGACAATGCGTCAAGTGAAAAATGCGCGTCTGAGTGTGTCAGGGTCTGCATAGATGATGTCTTTGTGTCAGTGACATTGAGAGACATGGTGTTTTGCATTTCTGGTAATCTGTCACCACTGCCATTGCAATTGTGCCACTCCTGGAACACTTACTGGCGACTTACATCACCGACTTCTGAAGCCGTAGTCAACCAGTTGACAGGTTGAGTTGTGTTGCCGCGCTTCTTTCATGTTTGGCATGTCTTGGTAATTCAACCCAGTCACCACCGTCTACCATGTAGACATATGGACCGTCTACCATGTAGGCGTATGGACATCTTGAGCAACTTTGTTTCAGTGCGTTTTCAGTCAGCAAAATGTACATGTGTAATGAGTCAACAATTCGCAAAATGTATCAGATTGACCAGACTGTCCCAGTGATTCGCTGCTTGGTTTTCAAACCACACAGTTTGGCCACAGCCCTCACGCACCATAGGACACTCGATCACACTTTGCCACGAAAACACAAACCAAAAACGTGTTCCAGTGGAACTCCCAGGAATTGTCCCAGAACTGGCAAACTTCTTTTTTTTAGCAACCACATTGAGGCCCATTGGACGATGAAAGTGGGTAGCTCTTGACGGGCTGCACCCGGCCACACCTGGACCTCACATGGCTGGTAGACTGCCCATGCAAACATGCTCAGAAGAGGCACGAACAAACGCCTGTCCTGTAGAGTGGACCTGACATGACGATGCTATGCAGGTTTCAAAATGGCCATGATTGCGTTGTCATGGTGTCGGTGGCCACCCAGAGGCCCACTTGAGTCGGTTAGGGTTCGAAGCCAACGTGAAAGCAGTGCATACAGGCGAAGTATAGGCTCGTGCACAAGATGGCCACATGGTCAAGAGGCGATGTAAGCCGTCCAGGCGAGCGTTGCAGGGATGGTATAACCCGTGAGAGGGGTAGCTGTGGCTGTGGTCATCCCTTGGGGTGCTGTCCTGATGTTCTGGGCGGTCAAGCTGGGCTCCCCTTTGGCAACTGCTATGGCCACCATCGTCCACTCCGTGAGCCCAGGTCCAAGTAGCTGAAAAAGTCACATGAGGGGAGGCCGTCCAACCTACAAGTGAAGGGGATTATGACACACCTGGCTGGTAATGGTGGTGGCCACCCCTTGGGGTGCTATCCTGCCCGCAAACCCCGTTAGACCCAAAATGGCCTGAAACTTGGGATTGTTGGATTGCATGTGGACACGAAAGTCACGACTAATATACATGGTTCATTGTTCATTGTCTCTCAAATGTCATGCCTCAACATATCCGCCTGATTGCATTCACAAAACGGACACATTACATTAATCGTCTCTGCCAAATTCAAAATCAGATTGCCAAAACCCAGTTGCCAAAGTTCACCCATTATTCTACAGAACGTGGTTCCACCCCTACAGTCTCTCTGAATGTCAGTGTCTGATCGTATCCTTCGTTACACATATGAAGCTTACAAAGCTTGTGACTCGGAAAGCCCCAGCTACGAAAGAACAGCTCAAAATGTCACATGAGTGCCGTGAACGGTCAGCCACCATAATCTACTCTGTGGTCTAAGCCCAGGTCTAAGAAGCCCAAATGGTCACGTGCGGGCCTTGAACAGGTTGAGTCATCGGGTGACCATCCAGGTTGCTTTGCAAGATTGTTAGATTGCATGTGGACATGAAAGTCACGACTATTTATGGACTGGGGTTCACCAGCAGAAAGGAGCACCGTTGCTATCACAATAGTCGTCGTGAGGCAGCAGAGCGGAGCAAGTACCAGCAGAACACAAGACGTCCAGTGGACTAACCAGCAGATTGGGGCTTGGAAGACACGCCTGGACTCATGGCTTCTATATAGTGAATACTGTAGGAGCCTGGTGGTCACTGGCAGAACGTGCACGTCTTCTTAGACATCACCCAGAATGCAGGTGCCTCATGGGTGGGCTCCCCCAACGGTATGCTCAGCTGGCTGGTCCATAGCTTGTTCAGCATTAATGCATATACCTCGCACATGCAACACAGAACGATGGACTATATACCGTATTGTTCAGCGAATTTCGGAACCTGATGGCAGGAGGGGAGCAAAATATTTCCCCCAGACCTTAGTTGAACTTTTGGTCAGAGGGGGTCCCAGACCGCACCCCCCCCTCCCCCTAAACTCCCAACCATAGGTCGGTTACAAATTCTGACCATGCCATTCTGCTCCATTTCAAGCAAGCTTTCCAACATAACGGCTACCTACAAAAATCATCCAATTCACATCATGGCCCAAGCAGGGCTCAACTGCAGACCTCAACTGCAAGTGTCTACTCGGTCAAGGTGCACAGTCTGCAAGTGCCTGTACTCCAGCTGATGCCACGCATGTCAACGGCAATAGGGGCTGCATTGGCAAAGCCAAGCCAACAGTGTGTGCATGTAAGGTCATCAGGTCACTGCCAGGTCATTTGTAGTCGGTTTCTTCGGTTTCTTCGGTTTCTCACCCATGCACCCATCCTTTCGACTT
>QAXH01005824.1:120023-132022 GCA_004335635.1 Chloromonas sp. AAM2
ACTTTTGAGTATGCCATTGTGTAGATCTTACCGAGCCCGTCACGATGGCATGCTTACAGTCTCAATCAGACACCTGGTTGGCCACCAACTGGATTCTCCAAATCAGGTCAAAATTTTCCTCTACCCCCCTTACCCCCTCCCCCAGACCCCCCCGCCAAAAACCATCTCAGAACGGCCTGAAAAGATTTACTTAAGCCTCCCAAAGGGTAACTAAGCCAACCTCGTGAAGAAAAAGGGTCACTCCTAACTAGGGTCTGTCTGTAACTCGTTTGCTCCCCTCCTGCCTGATGGTAAAAAAAAAGTTGCGAAACAGTTTTGGCTGTTTGAGTTTTTTGCTTTTACGAACCTCTGGTTTTTTGCACACAAAAAAGAAGTTTGCCAGTTCTGGGACAATTCTTGTGTGGTGTTACTGAGTTGGTTGGTGGTGTGTTGTGACCCACTAGTGTTTTGTGAGACTGGGATGTGGTGAAATGGAACCTGTTGGTAGACGATATATTTTTCGCTGTTAAAACGGCTTTGAAAACCACTGATACTCAGCACTACTGGATACTAAGCCATCCAGCAAAAAGAAGTTTGCCAGTTCTGGGACAGTTTGTGACATCTGACATTGACATTGCGAAGAATTGTGGACCAGTTTTCAAGGCCTGGCTTTGATTATGCAGTTGACCCGCGGACGTGTTGTAACCGTGTGTCAAGTGCGTCACTACACTCTGTCCACCACTTCTGTCCGAGTATACAACTCATTGAACACACCAACTCCGTCCTAGCATTGACACTATCCCAGCTCTGGCAGTGCACCACACCGTCTACCAACATACACACATACACCATGTCGCAGTGCCAGACAACGCTGGGCCAGGACACCATTGGCATCCAGCACCCAACATTGACACTGTCCCAGAATTGGTCACCACACCGTCTACCACTCCAACCAGGGCGCCACATCTCAGTCTCACATGACACCTGCACCACGTCACTGTTTGTCTCACATGAATTGTCCCAGAACTGGCAAACTTGGTTTTGGCGCTGGTGTGCACTAGTACTACAGGATATGCCTGTAACTAACACCTAGAGCTTGAGCTGCAAGGCAGGGACTGCTTCTGACTGAACAATTTTACGAACCTCGTTTTTTGCCACCTTTGAGAATTCTGGTTTTACGAACTTCAGGTTTTTCTTGAAATTCCAAGGTCACAATCTGAGGATTTTTACGAAGCTGATTCCGAAATTCGCTGAACAATACGGTACATTGCCCGTAGAATACATATAGCCTTTCTATAGCCAATACAATTGTAGTGCTGATGGGACGATGATGGAGAGGGAGAGAGGGAATGATCTCTCATGTGCTCATGTGCGCTCCATTGCAGTCCGTGATGTGTGCAACTGCAAGGCGGGCGAGGCCTGATATATCAAGCCAGCATGCACGACGTTCTCACGACCTCCACTGGCAAGGTGCGTTCCAAGGCCCGAGTCAACAACGGCTGATAGACACCTGCTAGGACGGCTGACAGGAAGGTCCTGAGGCATAGGCACACACAACGTCCATGCGGTGCTACACATGCAGTCAAGCCCTGCATGCAGGACACGCGCTGGGCAGCAAGGCTGGCAAGGCAACGGGTGGACTTGTATGGGCACCACTCATGGAAGCGTGGCTGCACATCCGAGGATTCAACAAGAAGTCATCAAGCTGGGACATTCCTGATTAAGCGATGTCTTGTCGTATTCCAGAGCCAAAAGTGCCTTGAGGCGCCTATGCATGTCAAGCCTTGCGTCATCAAGAACTCCTCAGGCCTGTTTCGACATGCCATGCAGTACTTGCGTGCATCGTTGTAGGGCAAATGCGTGAACATGAACTGCAGCAGCATTCAATGTGTTTCAGAACACAGCAGAATTTTAGCAGCTTACAGGAGCCATGAGCGCTGTCCAGTTCAACAACGAGCTGCAGTACCTTTGGCTGGGGTTGTACCTGGCGAGATTGGGTTCAGGTGAGTGATGGTGGTTCTGTGTGGCTGCTATGCCTAGGTCGGCTATGACTAAGCTCCTCGAAGTAGAAGAAGGTGAAGAATGTAGAGAGGAAGGTGAAGAAGAGGAGCCATGGCAGGCAGGAACGAGGCACAGGAGGTCAACCAACGAAACGGACAATACAAACGGAACAGGAGCCGCTTTTTTTTTGGACAAAAAGCCTTGCAACTGAAAGCCGTGCAACTGGTGGGCTTTTAGACAATACACTAGAGGACTTATCAGTTGGCGCCAGGCAGGCATCGGAAAGCTTGTAGTCTGCGCACAGCCTTATCCGTCCGCAACAAGGGGCCAGCGGTGCTGACCCCTTTTTTAAGCGGAGCTTGCCCAGTCAAGGCGCCACCTTGAGCGCCAGTGCGGGCTTGGCGCTGGTGAGTGTTGCAGCGCCTCGTGTCATGGGTCGACATTGAGCATGGAGCTGCCTCAGCAAAGGGAAAAGCGCAAAGCTGCAGGCGTACTTGCACACTGTGTGTAATAGTTTACATATGCTGTTTGAGCTCGTTTTCTGCTCCCCGATCCCTGTTCTTGTCTCAGAATGCTTGTGATTGTGGGCCCCGCAGGCCCATCCCCCCGCCTGGCTCGGCAAGCAATGGCACCCTCACAGGAGACCTCAGGCGATGGACCCGAAACTGCGTCGGATGGCAGCGGGCTGCGGGACCAAGCAGGCCAGGTGCTGGCCGGTGGTCTGCACCAAGCTTACGCGGCAGCACTTGCAGGGAACGGACACCTTGATGCTGGAATGCCAAGCGGACTTGAGGGACACGGGCACAACGATCCGCATGCCTTGGTCAATGGTGGTGGCCTCGGCATTGCAGCTGCTCAGGACCCCGAGGAAAAAACCGCAGCAGCAGGTGGTGCTGCGGGCAAAAGGCAGAAGCTTGCGAGGCCGGAGACCATCGAGCCATGTCCTCGATGCGGCAGCAGTGAGACGAAGTTCTGCTACTACAACAACTACAACATCAAGCAGCCCAGGTTCTTCTGCAAAGTACGTTTCTTTGTTATTTGCATTGTGTGCGGGGGCCTTTTCTTGGCCGTTCCTGTCATGCATAAACATGCAGGTGACGGAGGTCAGCGGAGCCTCTGCAGGGAGCAGGGAACAGAAAATACTCACATTTTTCATACGCAGCTCATGTGGCATTGCCCTGCATCGTTTTTGAATTGCAGGGTTGTCAGCGGTACTGGACGGCAGGAGGGACGCTGCGTAACGTGCCTCCAGGCTCAGGGCGCAGGAAGTCAAAAAGCCAGGCAACTAAGGATCAGGACAAGTCCTCGTCCCTCGCCGAGCAGCTGGCCAAGCAGAGTGTCGCCACAGCCATGTTGTCCAATCCTGCTGGCCTGGCAGCTGCTGTACCCTTCTTGAACCCCATGTTAGCAGCAGAGTCAACAATGCTGGCATACAACGCTGCAGCTGCCCAGCAACAGCTTCTAGGCACAGCAGCACTCAATGCGTTGTCCAAGATGCCCAATCTATCGGGCCAGTGGCCTGGAAGCATCAACAACAGCGAAGGCATGGCCTCTCCTTCAGGAAATGGCGGTGGCGGCCAAGGATCAGCTCTCACAGGTACACAGCTTGCGGGGCAACAGGAGCTTGGGTAATGAACAGTTACTGTGTGTTGTCAAACTTCCACAACCCTTAATTGTTGTATTAGGCAAGGACAACTTATCTGCTTATGGTTTATAGAGTTCTCAATGTTCGCAGGAGGAGAGGACCAACACCATGATGCGAGTGGCCATCCGGCCAAGCGAGCCAAGTTGGAGTCATCAAGTGTGAAGCATGAAGCTGACAACAACGGCTCGCACTCTACGGCGCTGATGCCCACAAAGGCCTCAACAGGGGCGTCAGGGGAAGAGGCAGCCGCAGCTGCCGCTTCTGCAGCTGCCATGGCCAACGGCATGTCACATCACCATATGTCTAGCCCTAATGGTGGGGTCATGATGAACGGTCAGATGGTGTCCATCGGCAATAGTTGGCCTGGTTTGAACTCAACAGACCACACACTTCTGAATGGCATGAACCAGAATGATCCTAACAGCATGATGGGTGGGAAGAATGGCGTACAGGCGACAGCTGCAGCGCACAATGCTGCTGCTGCAGCACAAAATGCACTACAACAGCAGCACATGGCCTACCAGCAGATGATGCATGCGCAGCTGTTGCAGCAGCAGCTGGCCGCGCAGGCGCAGGTAGCTGCCGGACTGGGCCAGCCCAACCCTTACCTCTCACTGCAGCACCTGGCTGCATATAACCCCTTCAACTACTCTGCGGCAAACCCGTCACTCGCCAACCTGGGCTTCAACCCCTCTGCAGGAAGATGAGATCAGGTGTGCACAGTTATGCTGATGCATGTTGGCTGCTAACACAAGGGGGAGCCAGGATTGGAGGAGCAGTGGGTGCCTGAGTGGTCATGAAGGCAGTACAGCATATCAGATGCATTATCAGGAATGGATGATGTCATTTCATCTTGTAGATTAATTCATAGCTGTTGCCTATCAGTTGCCTGGTTGCTATGACAGCCATCCAACGACCAATCGTGGGCGTGGCAACAAAAGGTGCAGATGCAAGAAAGCATCTACCCGTAATCAGATCAGGCAACAGATGCAACACATGCTAAAAGCAGTGCGGTTGCCAAAATGAACCAGGGTCACATTGAGGTCATAACTAGCCAAATCGACAGGTCACAACGGACGGTCAGTCAGGGTGACATCACCGCATGCGTTGAACTTGGTTCATATCAATTGGCTTCTGGCCTACACATGCATGATGGCGGCACAGTCCCGTGCTTGTAATCCCATGCTCGTGCGCCACACATGCCAATCATATGTAGGCTGCAGGACTGTTTGGGCTCGCATGCAGCAACACACAGCAGACCAAAGAATGTATAGATCAGCTCGGCGCTTGTTCAGCAACGTTACTGCACAAGAACTGCAACAATGTGATTGCTAAGCGGCTGCATCTTCCTTCACTTTCCATGCAGGCATCCTGCAGGCGGCCGCAATTACGCTGGGGTATGCATGAATGCATGCTGTGAAGGCCCGAAAAAGATGTTTGCCAGTTCTGGGACAATTTACAGAAACGACACTGGGGACTTGGACTGTGGTACTGCTGAGATGGCGAATATTTCACGCTGCCCACAGTCCATTGTTTTTTTGGGCACATTGCACAGCAGGTTGTGCAACACAGCGGAGGAGGCCACCTCAGGGGAGGGGTATGGATATTATTAATATTGAAATATAACTCAGAACCGCTGATGCGATTCACCTGTCATTGAACTCAGGAGGCGTGTCTTGGCCTCCTGCAGACCATGCGCGCTGGGTGTTTGCATGGCTCGCTCTGACATGTCACGTAACAACATTCGCATCACGTGTTCACCGGTTTTTCATTCAACTCGGCGCGGAGCCAGTAAGAGCAGGCTCTGTTTTGGGGCGTTGCATTTCACGTTGCCAATCTGACTTATCATGGGTGTACGCAATGCCGGCCTTGCCCGTACGACTGCTTGTGGAACTGCAAGGCGGGCGAGGCCTGATATAACAAGCCACCATGCACGACTTTCTCACGACCTCCATGACTTTCTCACGTTGACTCCATTCACCTGGGACGTCTTGCCCCGACACTGCAAGTGACACAGTTCATGGAGCTAAATGCAATATAACGTGCCAATTTTGAAGCGCTTGTGGTACACTGTGTGTGTGTGTGTCTATGTGTGAACGAACACTGTTCGGGCCTGCTGTTGCATTTTTTTGCATGGCACTCTCTTCAAGCCTTTGTAAGAGGTTTGCTCTCGACAGCAACAGGCGATCAAACGCAAGCAGCTGAATCAATTGTGGGCGCATATCTCCATTCATTCCAAGTGCATCCTAAATGTTCCAGCCTGAGTTCAAACCTCAAAGTGCATGCCACCATTCAACTTCTTACCTCATATCGGGAGCTCATGCAGCAACGCCCATCATTTGAAAGACACTGCTCTGGTCGTGCCTTCAAAACAACTACATGCAAGGTAGGTCTGCTGTGTAAAGAGCTGCTGACAATGCTTTGCTAGGCTGGCCCTGCCTGAGATAGCACTCCGAGTGGTCCAAGTTCACTTCACAGGGGAAAAAGTTCTGGAACAATTCCTGTCAATACCACTGGAACATGTGTTGGTGATGTGTGTTGTAAAGTGTGATTGGGTATGTCTGCCAATGGAAGTTCAAACTGCCCCTCGTCCAGTGGTGACTCTTCGGCTGCCTCATTGACCATGGTGACCCGCTTCCTCCCCAAGGAAGCATGGCCGAGGTTTACGTAATCCACAAAACATATTTGCCGACATTCTGGCAACCCTCAGAGGTCCCTCCTCGTTCGCGACTCGCCTTTCACCACACCACATCTCAGCCGCACACAACCCTAACCAGCACAACTTCACTTCACAATGTCAGATGTCACATACTGTCCCAGAACTGGCAAACTTCTTTTTTTTCTCAGCAAGATTGCCTACACTGATTTGCGCCCTGCTCCATGTAGCGAAATAGGCACCATCACAGGCTAGAGTGGCTTCAAGCTTCATGTTCTCTGCTAGCCAACGGTTCTGACCACGTATAGCCAACCTGATCAAAAGGCAAGGTACACAACGTGAACGGCACACAGGCACTATCGTGTGCTGCACTCAGAAACGGGTGCTATTATGCTGCAGCCTGGCATGCTAGCAAGAGGACGTGAATTGAAGAAAGGTCAACACAACAGGCCTCTAGTATGTCATACGTATGTCAATCGTGTCTCCCCATCCTGCATGTTGCTATCCGGAGCCATGCCATCATGGTGTGGGTGGAGCGGCGGCAGGGGTAGCCGGCAGTCTGGCATGTCCTCCACCCCGCTGGTGCAGTGATGGCTCAGCTCCTACCGCAGGTGCGACTGTTTGAAGCAAATGCGTCATGTGCCACTCTCTACCGACCATCAGGAATACTGCTTCCTACCTGGCGATCATGAATACTGCTCATGGCCGACGGTGATTATGGTAATCTGACGGTGATCTGAAGGTGATGCACTCTCAGCAGCTGCCATGGCAGAAGGGCAAGCATTACTGACATGTTATTGCCCCTTACCACAGCGTTGGAAAGAGTCTGCCCACGAAAGCCATGGCAAGACAGACGTAGCGTCCACAGGGCGAGCGGACACATGGAAGCAGCACCATCTGCCAGGGTTTTAAAATGGAATTTGTTGAGCTAGTGGTCTGGGTTTGCTGTGCAGTTCAAACACAGACACTTTGTCCCTCAACTCACTGCTGATATGGCTCCTGCGCATGGTATAGGGTCACGTGAGGAGGGGATGCAGACGTTGTCAGTAGGTACGTGCAAGGCACCTTTACTGACAGTGCCAGGTTGCCCCTTTTTTGAAGATATGCCACGCATGGTGTGGCCCACCATACAGCAGTTCGGTCACCAAAGTCACACAATAACGCCATTGCGTTTTTGTTGAACGTAACGTGCAACAGACCATGCACACACGAACACGCGAACACAACCCAGTGCCTGCGTCGGTAGCACCGAAGAGATGGCGTCGGCCATCGCGCAAGGTGGAGGCGCGATGGGTTCGGATATCAACCTGATACACAAGCTTACCAGTATCAATGATGTGAACAGGCTGCTGCACGAGACACTCGCCAAGGAACGTGCCATTGACTCAGATCTGGACAGGCTTCTCAACAAGCGTGCAGAGCTGGAGCGCAGCTTCCTGCTTCTAAATGCACCAACAGTTGAGGTGGGACATTTGAGCGCATGTGCATGGCTGGTCTTGAATGCATTGCGCTTCTGTAAGCTTCTGTCTATTCGCTGCATTCTCAGCTAGAGATGTTGGACTCGTTGCACCAGACTGCTGCCACTGCGTGCAGATGCTCGAGCTGGTCCATGCAGACTGCGAGCAGCTTCTTGGCAGTGCCAGTAGCACTGCTGAGCTAGCCACGCACATCAGCAGCAAGGTGGGAGCTGCATGCCCTCAGGCTTGTGGCCCACGCACTGCAAGGAGCACCTTGCAAGCACAGTCAGCAAGCAGGCACTTGCTGAGAATGCAGCCAGGCGGCCATCATGCAGTGCTTTAGCTTGTGGTCGTCGCCAAGGAGTAGCTTCGTAGCCTGCTTGAACCCAACCTGTCGAGGTGACAGGCGGGCCTGAGACAGGCTGCCTGCAGGTCTGCTGACTGTGTGATTGGTGTGACGCTGTTTGCACAGGTGCGATGTCTTGACACTGCCCAGACAGCCGTTACGTCAGTGCTGTCCAAAATCAGTCTCATCTTGGACTGTTCAACAGCCATCAGTGGAGTCAAGACAGCCATGGAGGCAGAGGTGAGGCTGGATATAAAGCTAGTTTTGCAGGGGCAAGTATTGCTGTTGCAGGCTGGGGCGGCAGTGGTCATGAGCATGGCTCTCTGCTGACATGCATATGGGAGGCACGCCAGTGGACCAGCAGCTCTGTGCATGCCTTGTTGCTTTCACTTTGGTAGCTATACAATCGTCGTACAACCGTTGTATGGTGCAACCGGAACTTCAGGCCAGGTGTTGCAACCAGTGCCATGGAGTAGTGATGCAAGCAAGCGAGCAAGCGTGATGCAAGCATCCAAGAAAGAGAAATCTACGTCCTCAAATTCAGAGGACTATCTTCACATGTGTACATACCCTTCTTGAGGCACGTTTTGGGCAAATTTTGGGTGGTGATGGTCATTATACATACGTACCTTCTCTTCAACCCCATCATCGTTCCATCATCATTCCCATCATCGCCCTGCACTGGCTCATCCCCATCCTCCCCATGATCAAGCTGGTCCGGCCATGCAGCTCACCCATGAGACCCTTGAAATAGCCCTGCAAGCTTATGCAGATGCTTCCAGCAGCATACACCTGCTGTGTGTTCGAGATTTGGGCTTGGTCGGGCTGATGGGGGCTTTGGTGCCCCTTGCCAGGGCGGGGAGGCAGCTTACGCTGAGAGGCATATTGCCATGCTGTACTTGATGGCAGTTGCGCTCTCGGCGCAGCTCTGTTGATCTGTGGTTCTTCCTGCAATTACTTGTTTGTACCCGAATGGCCCACCACAAGTCAATTGCACTGTTGTTGCAAGGACTGTTGTTGCGGTTGACGCAGTTGATCGCCTGGGCACATGTCTTTCATAACACCAGACTTGCACCCACCTGGCATGATTTGTTTTGTGTGTTACCGTTTTTAAATTAAAACAATATGGTATGCAGCTAGGAAATGGCTAGCAAATGCACTCATTTTTGCCTCTACGCGCAGCTCGTGCGATATTGTGTTGTATGTGTCTATGTTGCCTCTGCGTGCAGCCATATGGAATGATCTGTTTTGAATGGATTAGTTTGTTACGATTGCCAGGCTGCAGCAACTTGGTATGCAGCTAGGAATAAAAGCGTGACATCCCTGTCGTGGGACTGTGTGCACAGGATTACGAGGTTGCTGCCCGCCACATCGCCACATTCACGGAGCTGGACGCGCGGTTGACGGCCCACGGCGGGCGGGCGTCCGCTGATGGTGGCGGCAGCGTGGGCTTGGCGGGGGATCTGAGTGCGGACGCGGGCCAGGCGGAGAGCCAACGCGCCATTCTCATTGAGGCTCAGCGCAAGCTGGAGGCAGTGGTCAACCGACAGTTTGACGATGCGGTGTCCCGTCGGGATATGGCTGCAGCGCTGCGCTTCGCGGCACTTTATAAACCGCTAAGCAAGCAGGTGCGGAGCATTTATACGAGATATGAATAAGCGTGAGACCTCTTTCGAAAGAGACGGGCTTTTGGAAGCGGGGTTGTTAGACACATGTGAGGTGGGGTCACTGACGAAATCGCAGTGCCGCTGTCGCATGGCCGGCAGGCGCCATTTGTGCTCAGTCGCCAGTTGTGCCGAGCAGGCTCAGTTGTATGCGTTTTTGCCTTCGGTGATGCGTGTCTTGGTCTCAGAAATCTCGTCATGCGTGT
Organism: Chloromonas sp. AAM2; assembly: GCA_004335635.1. Lineage (NCBI taxonomy): Eukaryota > Viridiplantae > Chlorophyta > Chlorophyceae > Chlamydomonadales > Chlamydomonadaceae > Chloromonas > Chloromonas sp. AAM2. Next base: position 129,978 of record QAXH01005824.1, read on the forward strand.
CGTACAGATAGAGGTTGGCTCAACATCTGTATCGTCAGACAAGTCGAACAGAAGATGTGTAGGCCCCCACCAGGCCTCCTTACCATCAACATGTGCAGGCTGAGGGTCTCAAGCGTTTCACTGAGTTCGTGCAGCTGGTGGTGGGCTCACAGGTGCGAGTTCGTGCAGGGGAAGCAACCCAACAAGGCAGGCGCTGTTAGCTGTGCTAAGATGAGATTGGGCTGAGTTGTGTCAAGTCAAGATGGGTTCCGGCTCGGTGATTTTTTGGTGGCATTGCTTCCTTGTGGTTCATTATTTCCTTGACAAGCTCGGTTTTGAAACCTTGCTGGTTTACAGGTGTTGTTCTGCACACTTCCAGCCACTGATGTCGAAGCGAAGGTTTGGGTGGGACCTGCTGAAATGCAAATTTTCAGGCAACAAGCCAGCTGTGTTGCTCAGCCAGCCCAGCTTGTGGATTAATGCTAAACAGAGCCAAATCATGTACACATAGCAGCAGGCCTGCATGGATACCAACATCACAGTGGATGTCTAACTACCTCTCTCTCACACCCACACACCCACACCCACCCACACACACATGCGCATACACACGCGCATGGACATTGCAGGACACTGCAGGAGTGCGGGCGGACAGTGCATGCATCCAAGTCTCATGCTGGCAAGGAAGGAAACCACATGTGCTTGGCTTGCAGGTCCGCGCTCATGTAGCCAGCATCTGTGAGCAGGCAGACGCAGGCAAGAAGGTTGACTGGTCTGTGGCGCTGTCGCTCATATTCAAGGTCGGTTACGAATGGCCATGTCTTTTGTGAATGCCTCTGCACAGTGGTTCCTTTCATTTCATCATCAGCCACTGGCTTTGAAGTCTAGATGGTCAATGTCATGCCTCAGGTCTGTGCGAGCGTTGCAGTTGCTCCATACTGTGATGTCTGATGGTGTGCAGGAAATCGCCCTAGCCCTGGACACGCATGAGAAGTTTGTGCGAGATACTTTTGGTGCATCAGCGGTGCTGGACCTCGTATCTGCGCTACAGGTTGGTGGCCTGCCTTGCGACAACACAGCCGACTTAGCAGCCTGACTCGAAAACCTGATGGCAGACAGCTAACAGCCCATTCAGCAGTTCTGATTTCTGTGTCTGGTGCATGGCCTGGACTGAAATCTTGACTGAAGCAGACGGGAATTGCTGGCATGGTAGACAGATTTTACAGCACTCGTCAGTTCTGCGATCTGTGCTTGGTGCTGTGATCCGTATCACCTCTGAATGCATTGCTGAACATGCCCGCATGAGCGCGGCAGCAGTGCCAATGGTCTGCCATGTCCATTCTGGATTGCAGAATATGTGTAACCACAGCCCTCACGCTGCCCGATGTGTTTCATTGCTGAGATGCAACAACAAGGAGCAGCAGTGCTCGCGCCGTGGTTATAGCTGTAACTTTGCTCAACCTGCTGCTGTGTGTTGGTGTGGTGTGGTTTCAGTCTGAGTGCGATGTGTCCGGTGGGCGTGCCATCGCTCGCTTTATGGAGGCGCGGCGCGTGGCATCGCTTGTGCGCGAGGCAAGCAGCCGCAGAGGCAAGAGTAAGTCACCGGCAGGCCATCAGCACTCAAGCCCGCAGGGCAATAGCGTGCAGGGGATGCAGGGAATGCAGGCATGCAGCACATGCAACAAACTGTGAGGCGGGGCACGGCGCGTCTTGTTGCAGTTCGAGTTTCAGCCAACTTGCAAGCCTGTCAAGGTGCTCGCTTTCTCCGTGTGACCCACCATCTGTGACGCTGCAGCCAAGTGCCATGTCAAGGGCTGCTCTCTCCATTCCCATTGCAAACTCCAACAATCACACAAAAAATGCACTCGCTCCTCTAGTGTGTGATCACCATCCTGCTCAAGGTCTTCAACTTCAGCAGCCTGGCGCCTTGCAAATGCCCTGTTGGGAAATCACTGGTACGGACATGCATTCTACTTGCGGGACGACGACCTTGGTTCTGCATGTTTGCTGGTGTTGCGCAGGCATTGCGGGCGGGCCGGGGGCGGGCGGGGCCGCGGGGCCGGCGG
>QAXH01005824.1:132064-171413 GCA_004335635.1 Chloromonas sp. AAM2
TGTGCCGAGTAACCGAGGAGTACAACCAGGTGCAAGACGAGCGGCTATGGACTGTTTGGAGGGTCTGGAGTCTACGCCCACACAGCTATACACATGTTCTACAGCATGCATGTCCAACATGCTGATCAGTTAGTATGTCATCGTGCTATTGATGTCGTTTGAAGTCCCACAACGTCCACCCTGTATATACACACACACACACACACACACACACACACTTCTCATGAACTTGATGTTCATGCTCAGACTTTGTTAGCGTCCTATATTCATGACCTTGGAGTTCTCGCAGCGTCCACCCTGTCAACAGAGCATCCGGGCCTGGTGGCTTCGGCACTGTAACATGCGAGTATGCCATGTGTGTGTGGCATCATCAGCCAACTATGAATGAGCATCCAAGGTTTCGCTGCAGGCAGGATTGTGGCATGATATTCATCCAGCTCTGTCATCGTCCTCAGCATGGCACCGCAACTGCCTTATGTGTGTTTTGCATGCAGTTCATGCTGGGGCGCATGCGCTCGGCAGCTGGCGGTGCGCTCACCTCCAGCCGGGAAACAAGCTTTAGGTGCGGCACTGTTCCACTTGTGGTACGATGTGAACACACACACACACACACACCGTGCACGGGGCACAGGCGGGCTGATCGCAGGTGAATTGTACACACTCAGGCGCCACATCTTTGCCCGGACAGACAAGCTGGTCAGCGGCTCAGTTCCGAGCAGTCAAGTACCATCCCGTTGAGTATTGCATTGTTGGCCCCTGGTTTTAGAATGGGACCAAGGGCGGATTTCCCCATCTGTTTTCGCATGTTCGGTTGCGGTTTGAGTTGCGTGTGAGCAGTGAGCAGAGGTTGGTGCTTGTTGCTTGACAGGTCGGGTGCACTGAACGTTGGAGTCAGAGAGCTGCTGGGCCACTACATGTCCCTAGAGGAAATGTACATGTACGAAACAGCCAGCATGGCAATACGAATAGACGAGGTGCGTGTGCCAGCATATGACATTCGCAGCTTCACTGGCCAACTGCAGATGTGTGCATATGGCTGCTCACATGCTCTCTCAAGCACGTGTTGTGCGCTACGTTGTGTGAGTTGCCTGTCTAACGCTGCTGGTAAGTGAGTGAGTGTCTTTTACATCTGTATCGTCCGACAAGTCGAACGGAAGATGGCTGCAGCTCCGTGTACAGCATCATCATACTCGCATTGCAAAGGACTGCGTGGCAAGGCACAGCAATGGGCCTTGAGGCGCATGCCTCATCAGACATTATCACCAACACGCTAGTTCACTTCAAGTCTGCAAACCCTCGTAATCAGCTGGATTTGGACCCAGGTCTGTCACCTTGCGGTTCCAGAAGCCCATGGTGAGTGGTTCTGCGTGCAGGTGAGCGCTGGCAGCCTGACCAGCTCCATGGTGGACGATGTGTTCTTCATTTTGCGCAAGTGTGGCACCCGGGTGCTGGCGTCGGGCAGCGTGCAGGTGGGGGAGGGGCACGAACAGATCACAGCAGTGCGCACATGGCATTCTTGTCATACCTGTCTGTGTGTGCCTCAGCATGGGTATTTGTGTGAGGGACTGGCGCTGGAGGGCGGCTTGCCCCTGCTTGAAGGTACCACTTGCCAGCAAGCTGCGCCCATGTGCAGCCCAAAGATGAACCAACTAGCATGCTTCCTGTGACGAGTGCATCCCAGCATTGTGCGCCTGCATGTGCCTCTGCTGTCTACGGGACGCATCGCTTGGTGCCGATCAGGACCTATCGCACAATCCTGTCATTTGGAAAGCACAGCAAAATGGAGTGTAAAGTAAGAAATTCGAACACCTGATGGGCCATACAGATTGACAAGCGGGCGAGCCAGAGGCGTGCGTGTGTGCACGGGTGTCACAGGTCATGTGTGCGCTGCTTATGGAGCTCAACAACGTGGCAGCAAACCAGCTGCGGAATGCGCTGGCACAGCGTCTGGCGCCCGGGCCCGGCCGGCTGCTGGGGGCAGCTCCAGCGGAAGGTATGTGTGCAACAGCAACTGACTAGATGCAAGCTTTTCTTACCATTGATCAAGTAGCCAAGTAGGCTGCTGCGGGGCGACATGACCCCTTGAACTCTTGCCCGGCTTTGTTGTAGCGTGCAGACGGTCCTACAGGCCCAGCACAGAGGCCCGGTACTGTGACCAGCGTGCACACTGCCATTTGTTTGGTCAGCCACCAAATTTGGTCAGCCACCGAGCTGATGTGCATGTTTTGCTGGTGCAGTGGTGCAATCAACAGTTGTGCTGCTTGTTTTCCTTCCGCCCTTGCCCATGCTGAGCAGTCCTCCCCGGACTGAAGGCCATGTAACACACACACACACACACACACACACACACACACACTTGTGATGCTCACTCCCAGCTCCATCCAGGTCAGGTTTCGTCACGCTGTGTGCCCACGATAAGACCTCCCTCAGTCACCAACTCAGCGACAAGACCTGCCCTGTGTGCCTCTGCTGCTGCGCTGCAGGCGCTGAGCCCAGTAGTGCCGGGGACCTTGACCTGACCTCTCTGCCTGCGGGGGCAGCGGACTACGCAGTGGCGCTAAACAACAGCGATGTGGCGGCGGACTACATGGTCAAACTCAAGGTAAAGATCAACGCTGATACCACTGAGATTCCTTGACAGGTCTGTTTGCACAACCTATGTGAGCACAACACTGGCAATGACCGCTCTGGTCCCAGAGGACCCTGGAAAGGTTTGCTTGCACAACACTGCATCAGGACATGTTGAAGCAATCTTGCCTCCTTTCTGCTGAAAGTCAGTCATCAACCAGTGAGTGCTGAACCACAACACGACGACTGTCATCAGTGCTATGCCGAGCGTAGCACTGCCACACATCGCCTGCGCCTTCACCATCCTGATTCCACCGCGCAAGCTCCATGTTGCTCCGCCTTCACTCCTGGCTGGCACTGATTCACTGGGGCACAGCTGCTGTTGCTCTTATTTGAGATTGGCACAGGCTGAGTTGGACGGGTACCTCGGAGACGTGTTTCCCGGCAACCCCACCGCCACGGCGGAGCGCGAGCGGGTGCGGGGAGTGCTGCTGGAACTGCAGCGCACGGCAGGTACAAATGGCTGGTGTAGGTTGGAGAAGTGTGCGACATAGGTTCATGCAGCACACGGCAGGTCTGAGGGAGAAGGGGTGGCAACGGGAGCACTTGCAGACCCGTGTAAAAGAGGGTTGAGGCTCCCGCAGCAGCCTGAAATACAAATGCGAATAGCTTGTGAGGCAACGGTTTCAAGGCAGTGTAGATTTGAAGATGGCAGGGCCTGTACCACACTTGCCGTCTGTAGTTGATAGGTAGCATGGCAGGTGGGGGGCCTGCGTCTGAGCTGGTCGGTGGGTTGAGGGGGAGGAAGGGTTTCTTTTGCAGGCAGGAGTCGTCGCACCACGCATAAGACTCGGCAGTTCATCCTTCCCAGTTGAAGCAAAGCATCCTGGGAGGGGGGGGGGTGGCGAGGGGAGCACTCAAAGATGATGTGTAAAAGGGTAGGGCTAGGGTGGCCTGGCAGGGTTGGGGCCGGTGCAGCCAGAGCGGGGCTAAGTAGTTGCAAGATGTTGCAGAGATGGGCACCATGCGTAGCGTAATCAGAGCTACAGTCCAGCGAGCCAAATGCAGCGGTCGGTCACCATCCCGCCCCGTCTGTTGCTTTGTTCGCCTGATTCTCCATGTGCTTTGTTCCTAGGGTTTCAGCAGCACAGTAGCGTGTTGTGACGTGCTGCGCCCTGCGCCGGTCAGCCCCCCCCCCTTGTTCCAGTGCGTGCTCCTGCACACGCACTGTCACATGCATTGGTAACCAATGGTCAGCATTGATTTCATCATCCGTGTGACATCACACAATCGCATGGCGGTGTCAACTTATGATATTACGCAACATCGCTGCTGGGCATGTTTTCAAAGCGCCACAAATGCGTGTTGTGTCACCGTGTTGTTCAGTGGACCTGCGACAGTCCAGCAGCCGGGCGGTGGAGCAGCTGGCGGAGGGGGTCATGCTCAGGCTGAAGCCCGCCCTGGACGAGCTGGCAGGGGTGGGTGGCAGCACGTGTTTGACGCAGCAGTGGTATTGCTTTTGCTAGCACAGCCTGCTCAGCAAGCATATGGTTGGGAAGCGACAACTGTAAGCAAGCACATTGTGGCCTGTATTGGATTACAGAATGCATGGGTTACCTAAGTGTGTTTAGGAGGCAACACTCGGAAGGAAGCCACTTCAACTCGACGGGATTGTCAACAATGGCTTCTGGGCCTGGCCCAGCCTTATATGGTCACAGCCTTACATACACAGGTGTATACTAACTAACAGAATGCATGGAGATACACAAATACACCGCAAGCGGTAGAATTACACAACCCATGTGATGATTACCAAATGCACACTAAACCAATCGTTATGAAAGCAGCTGGTGCCAGTGGTCGTGAACAATTTAACACGTGATCTGAAGCCCGTGTGTGGTGCAGGCTAGCTACAGCCTGGGTGAGGCTGAGTACGGCGCATTGGACAGCGTGGCGGGTGGGGCCGCTTGGCGCTGGGCCTCAAGGCGGGCCTGGTCTGGATGCAGCCGCTGCTCACCACCGCCAACTACGAGGTGAGACAAGGCACACACTTATCAGACGGTACAGATGGTACAAGGACACTCACTCACTCACTCACACTAGTGTGAATCTTGAGCTTCTTGTGATGGAGGACACCCGAGCAAAATGTGCACATGCATGATGTCATGGCGCACGTCGATGGAGGTTGGATGGATTTGCTTCGCTTTGCGCAAGATGTCTTGGTGTCAAACTTCATCCAGGCACGGGTCCGCGAAATGATGGTAGAGTCCGCCCCTATGTTTGGCGTGACATCCGGCTTTATTCCACAAAAGCCCAGTTGGTGGTCTCCAGACAGTGCTGCAGCAGCCATGTGGTCGCACATGCAGGCACGCTGGTAAGTCGTTGCTTCTGATGGTTGCTCACAGCACGAGGCTCCTGCTGCTGTGCCTCGCAGGACTGTGTAAGCGCAGTGCTGGACAAGGTGCTGTCGCGTGTTGAGGCGCTGGTGGCGCGCAAGAGCTTCACGCAGCTGGGTGGGCTCGTGCTGGAGCGCGACCTGCGCATGCTGGTGAGCAGACACTGGGGGAGGAAGGGGGGAGGCGTCCATGCAATAACACACTGGGGGTGGGCGTGGTTTGAGCATGGAAGCACACATGCAAGAAGGCACTGGACAAAGTTCTGGTATTCCCAGCCATGATGACAAACTGGTGAGGTGACAATCAGCAGTCAACTGCACCGTATGATCATCAGTCAACTGCACCGTATGATCAAAACACCTGGCTTGGTATCAAGCGCCAGCACAATCATTGCACGTGGTTTGCAGCCGCATGCTTTGGCATCCAGCGCAGGGCGAGCACATGGAGCAGTTATCAGTTGCGTCGCCGCGTTCATCCAGAGCGGCTGACAAAGCAGCAGTCGTCTGAAACTCACATGCACCCTGAAAGCCATGGACTTGTACGCTTCATCAGCTTTGCTGCACGAAACTCATCTCCAGGCGTAGACTCTGATCCAAGTCTTGCTGGCTGATACAGCGGCCACTTGTCCGTCAACCCCATCATGTGACCCATGCTGTCGTGAGGTGATGTGTGGCCGTGTGCACCGCTTGCCCCGCAGGTGAGCCACATGACGGAGCTAACCCAGCGCACTGTGAGGGACAAGTTCACACGCCTCAACCAGGTAGGGGCCAAGGCTCGCACAACTAGCGCACTGTGCACAGAAGCGTCATCACGCACAGAGCAAGTTGAGCAGTAACAGCCGGCACCACGAAGTCCTTTCTAGAGCTGTCATTTACAGCCAGGTAGGGCCTGAGGCTTGCACTCACACTACCCACTCGCTGTGCCAAAAGCACACTTTGTTTGTGCGGAAACTAATCTGTACATCACGTGCAGACCAAGTTAGATGGAACCATGAAATCCTTGTTGGTGGTGACAAGTTTCCGCATGCGCTGGCAGCATGCACTGAGTGCGATTGCCACTCAGCCTCAGCGCTCTGGCATGGATTGCATCGCATGGATTGCACCGCATGGATTGCACCGGGCTGCATGAGCTGGTGTCCCACCAGCTGATGTTGCTTGGGCTGCCATGTGTTCTTTGCAGACGGCCCTTTTGCTGGGCCTGGAGACAATTGAGGAGCTGCGGGATTACTGGGGTGGAGACAGTGCCATCACATGGCGGTTAAGCGCATCAGATGTCAAGGCGGTGCTTGCACAACGAACTGACTTCTCACGTGACGCGCTCACCATGCTGCACCTGGTCTAGTCTGCAAGACTAGTTGGTTCACAACGTTTCGTTAGTTTGAACCGTGTAATGGGCAGCTAGTTTGAAACGTGTAATGGCACGCAGAAGTACCGGTAGTGATTTTCAAAGCATGTTTTGAGATCAAACCGTTGATGCATACCAACTGTACTGGTAGTCCCAGGCAGGCAGTGACACACCCAACCAACATATGTATGTCAGCCGTTCATCTTCTATACAGCGAACTCAACGTCATGCTTTTGAACTCCAAGGGTGAGCTAGGACGCTCCTTTCTGATCCCACAATGTAACCTAACCCCAGCGCAGGCTGGTGATTCAGCACACCCGCAGCTCGGCCGCAGCAGTGCATGCAGCTGGGTCGGCCTCAGGCTTTTTCTTGCACAGCCCGTTTCGCATTTCTATCAATAGCAAAACCTGTCACGCCGCACTCAACCAAAAACAAGCTTTGAGGTACTTGAGAGCTGTATGGAGAGATGCACGATGAACAGATTGTCAAAACAAGATCCAGCAAACTGAGGTTTGAGCATAGGATGTGCACATGTGTGCGTGACAGCCAGTGAGTTGGTAAGGGTTCTCTCAGGGCGGGCGATTCTGCATGGAGACGTGCTTATGCTCGAGGACGATTCTTTGTGTCCCTCCCTGCGCTTGGCTTTTGTGTAGCCAGTATGGTGCTTCTGGTTTGGTTGGGTTGGTAGTACTTCTAGTACTACGTCTGTGACGTTCCTGCTAGACCAAGCGTAGGAAAGAAAGTCATGTACTCACCTCGACCTTCATAATAGTACTCCTAGTACTAGTAGTACTTGGTAGGACGTGCGAGCTGCTTATACATTATGGGTGAACAAGGCCTATCTTGGTATGCTCGCTCACCTCGTGACTAGCCAGGACCACAGAGCCTTTGCAACCCAACTTTTATCAGTCCTTCAACACAGGGACGCAGGGCACAGGCTCCTACTTAAGGCAAAACTAGCAGTGGCCAGGCTGGTCAAATCAGGCATGGGTCCGCTCTCAGACAAGCTTTGATAAAGTCTTTAGCAACTGTGGCCACCCTGTGGGTGACAAACCTCGGCTGGCTCGCGATGATTTTCTTTTCTTGCGTCGGACGTGCTGATGGTGGCTCTCCCGCTACTGCGGCTCCCGTCTCCCAGCAAGCGATTCACGCACGTGTCTACGGTTGGCGTCACCTACCGACCCGATTCTAAGACCTGAAGGCCCGGATGCCTCAACTGTAGAGGGGCTGACAGCTTAGCTCAAAAGCGGGTAAGCTTAGCCATGGCGCAGCCCCAAGGAGCAGAGCCACAGCGTATCGGAGCATCGCCTTACGTCAAAATAAAGAAACTCGGCAGTGGTGCCTATGGCGAAGTCGTACTTGCACGGAATACAACAACAAAGGAGGAAGTAGGTCGCACCGAAGTCAGAGAGTGGGCAAATGCCTTCGAACAGATGACACCAACCCCCCACCATGCACTTGCGCCATATGCAGGTCGCTGTTAAGATTACAAGCCGCAACTTCGATGCAATGACAATGAAGTACTTGGAGGTGGGATGCAATTGCTTGCATGGCAAAGAAACCCAATGGCATGCAGGGTATGCCAGCAGACATTACCCATAACTAGGGAGCTCCAGTGCCACGTCAAAGCACCTCCAGTACTGGGAAAATAAGGAGCATTGCATACAGTCGGGATTTTATCCAACGTCGTGGCCGTCGTGCATCACCTGGCGCCTTACACATCAAGCACAACGTTTGATGCCCATGTGGTCATGCCAGCGCCCAATGTTCATGCTGTCGTGTCAGCAGTCAATATCTCTGTCCTGGGGACCCAGGTCGCGCTGCCTCGAGGACCTTGCACACACTTCCAAAAACACCGCACGCACATGGTATGCACACTACCATTTGCACATGGTCTGCACCAATACGGGAAAGCTATCCACAAACAATGATGCTTTGGCTGCAGACTGGAATAAATCGCCCAGATGAGGTGTCCACTGACAGTATTTCATATAAACTCAGTTACCGCCCGCCGTCATCAAGCAATTGTCACTGACCTAGTATGATATGAAGCACAACTAGTGTGGTATGAAGCACCGATGCATGCTGAGCCGTACACGCAGGCAGAGATTTTGAATCAGCGAGTGCTGAGACACCCCCATGTGGTAGAATTCAAGGAGGTGTTCAGCGCTGGGCCTTCACAGATTGCGATTGCCATGGAGTATGCGTCGGGTAAGACATGCCAGCATGGGCAAGACAGCAGCAGCCGCAGTCCTGTCCGCTGGTCACCTGGTTGAACGTGCACTCGTAAATTGGAACAGAGGCGGCAGCTGAGCTTACACAGGCCGACGCCTAGGCAGTCATACAACCAGTGCATTCCACCTCCCAACAATGCCAATGCCGAGACCACACAGCCAATGTGAAGGGGGTTTCATGCCAATCGGAACGATATCTCCAGAGGGACAGCTGTCATGCCATGTCCAAATAGGGGCCCTGGGGATGCCCCTGACACAAAACTGCAACTGTTGCCCTCTCTGCCTTCAACGTTGGGTTCTCTTGCATGTGCCCATGCAGGCGGCAGTCTGTTTTCGTTTGTCCAGAAGAAAGGGCGGCTTCCTGAGAGCGATGCGCGCTGGTTTTTCCAGCAACTATGCATGACTTTGGATTTCTGCCACCAACGCAATGTGAGTGCTGATGCCGACGCTGTACGGGCAGCAGGCTGTGGACACCTGCAGCCCGTGGATTGAGCATCACACCTCACACTACCCATTTGTTTTTCCTGACCATGCAAGGGATGCATCTGCTCATGCACCCATGCATACTCATCAGTCCAGCTGCAAACAGACGCCTCGATGACGCCACCGCGACCTCATATGGGCACGCATGCTGGCACTGATGCTGCCTGGGGCAGGCATAACAGCTGTCCTCATCTGTGTCTTGGCAGACCACCTCACTCTTTGCGACGCTAGCCACACAGCCACACATACGCATAAAGCTGGCACACTGTCGGCTGGCTGTATGTGTCTCCGTGCCACCACACACACGTCTCCTGAGGCCACCATTTCTTGCAGGTAGCGCACCGCGACATCAAGCTTGAGAACTTGTTGTTGAAACCGGTCCCTGGAGTACCATTGCCGTTGTTGAAGGTGCGTGCCCCCCAGACTGTGTACTGGCCTGGATCATCAGTGCTACAGTCGCAACGAGCACGAGCGGCAAGTCACTGCATGCTGTGGCATCCCAGGTGCTGTCTGGGGTGCAGCATGTGAAGGGCAAGCATGTTATCGCCCGGGGCACCGTGAGTTGTATTGCTCTCAGCAGCATAGCTATCCCTACGCCATGTGATGGCCAGGCATTGTCACCCTAGTTTCCTGAGTATGGATAGCCTGTGGTGCCACCTCACTCAGCACAGCGTCAGTCAAGACCCAGCCAAAGTGCTCAGTAGGGGATCACTCATAGAATGCCATGAGTTGTTCGTGCCCTTGCAGATGTGTGATTTCGGTTTTTCCAAGGTGTACGACCAGCATGCGCCCTGCATGTCCAAGGTTGGCACACTTGCGTACATGTGAGTCCTTTGGCACCGAGGGGCAAGGGCACACAAACACAGGCAACAAAACCACGTGCCTTGGAGAGCGAAGCAATCCAGGCACAAAGCGATGTTGTTGCGGGTCCTTGGGGTGATGAGATGGTCTGGGCATCCGGGCGAGCTTACCGTGCTTTTGAACATTGCCTCGGTCTTGCACATGACCAACGAAGTATATCCAGGTCGTAAGCTCTCAGGTTTGCACAGCTACAGCTATATCCAGAGGAACAGCAATACACATAATGAACGTCTAGTCACGCACAAGCATGTGCGGAGCAGCAGCCCACGACCTGGCGTAGCATGGGTTGAATACAATGAATACAATCTCTATCTCAGAACAAAGGATCTCCTTCATGCAGACTTCCATGCAGACGCAGTCATGGGCTGCCACTGGCATGTGGTGCACTACTCCTCTCTGCCTCTCGCATGTGAGGCTCGAGTGCATGTGCCATGGCGGCTGCAGGGCTGCCGAGGTGTTCACCGGGGCGGAGGGCTATGACGGGAGTTTGGCAGGTGCGCCATGCGCCCCACCCCTGCAGCCCAACAGCCAGCAGCAATGCAAGGGCGCCTGTGTTGCAAACACACGCCCAGGCCAGACGTCTTGTTAACAGTGGCGACTTTTAGTGAGCAAGGCGCACAGGGATGCTACTGTAATGTGATGCAAGCCTGCAATGGACCCTCCTTCAACACGCTCGAATCCAAGGCTTGCATGGGCACATGACGTTGCTATGCTCATGTGCTGGGTTGCCCGCGCAGATGTGTGGAGTTGCGGTGTGGTGCTGTACGTCATGCTCGTGGGTCAGTACCCCTTCGGGGCAGCAGTGCAGGATAGGGACAAGAAATCAGTCATGCAGGTACGCAGCAGCGTTTTCTCCTAGCAAACGCTTGGTAATAAAATTATCGTTGACCGGTTTCTAAGCTGGTTTCTTTGCATCTTTTGGCATTTATCCGTCTGATTCTCGCAGATTGTTTACAGTTTGCCTAAAAATTCACACAAATGTGTAGGATGGAAAATGATGAACGATGCTAGAATAAATACTGGCAGGCAGGCTGTGCTGACCAGTTGGGATGAGCCGCATGGTCTGAGATGGTGCACCTGCATTGCTTACATGCCTGTTTACCACACTGCAAACACTCCAGCATGCATGGAAAGCTCAAGTATCAGAATGGCGCTGCCTGCCAGCAGGGCCGCCTGCCAGTTTGCTTTGAGCAGAAATGCCTTTTAAGCAGAAGTGCAAGCGTGATACAGCCTGGCAGGTTTAGTTTGACTGCAGCAGATGCCACTCACTCGCTCACTTACTCACTCACTCACAGCGCGTCATCAAGGGTATGTGGACCGTCCCCGCGGAAATCCCGCTCAGCCCTGAGTGCACGGACTTGCTCACTAAGATCCTCGTGCCTGACCCAAAACGGCGCCTCAACATGGACGGCGTCATGGCACACACGTGGTTCCGCACCAACCTGCCAGCAGGTGACGGGGCACAGGGCATGCTGTGGTTGTCAAGAGATGAGTTCACATGCACATCACATGCCAAACATAGAATTGATGGCATGTGTCTGCTGAAGCCCAACTTTGTTCAGTCACTCAATGACTGAGAAGGAGCAGAAGCGGCAGCAGTTGTATGCAGCTCACTGAAGCCACGGGGACTGAAGGCAACCATCTGCTGCATCCATCCACCGCTCCCAAGCCCTGACGAGGTGACAGAGGACGCTGCCGGATGCGTTGACCGGCTCTGGTGTTTTGTCCCGCTGTCCAGGTGCACTGGAATACAATCGTGGCCTGCTCTCGCAGCCGGTCAACGAGATGCTGCTGCAGAGTGTGGGCGATATAAAGGCAGTGCTGGGCACAGGGCCTGTGAGCTGACCGCACCAGTGACTATGTACTCTGTGCCAGGCAATCACCAAGTGACCAAGTGTCTGTGTTGTATGCGTAGGGCAGCAACAGGCGAACAACCAGCTCCAGTACTTGACACACATACCAGAGTCTGCAAGGCTCACACAGTCAGGACCGCAGTGCAGCAAAGACACACGGCTTGCCACCTGGGCGCTGCAGCACAGGGTAGCACTGGGCACCAATTATGCACATAGGACGCTGCCCAGAGCTTTGTTCAGGCCCAGCATGGTTGAGCTTGTTGATGCTGGTCACAGAGAGAGTAGCCCTGGCGCTGCAACACTGCACGCACACCCAGGATCAGTCTCGAATATTATTGGACGAGTGGTAATCGCAACTTCAAACTCGGTTGCATACTCTTGTCGATCACACAGATGGATTACCAGCCAGCTCGGTCAGCGCGTGCGATGCTGCTGCAGGGCAGACATTGGGCTTGCACCGTAGGCTTCTGAGTGCAGCATCTGTGATGGAAGATGACTATCTAGAAGTAACTGAAGCCACTGAGCTTAGCCAGGACTGTTTGACCCTTTATGCAGGATGTGCAATTGCAGCGGATGCTTCCTTTGCCCACAACCTGCAACTGCTCAACCACACACCCTGCGTCGATCGTGTTAAGCTTGCCAGTGTGATTCTGGTTAAGTGGGTATCACTGAGGACGACATCTCCAGAAGGCAGGCACACGGACTACATTCTGTCCGCACGCAGCATCTGATTGACTGCTGCTGGTGCCACAATTGAGATTCTGGGCTTGGGCCAGGCTTGGGCCAGCTTGCTCATAGAAGGCTATGACTACTCACTGGCTCTACTTACTGGCGCGATCTGCTGCGACTTTGTTGTCTACTGTTCAGTGCGAGTTTGTTCACGACACAGAGCTATGTCCATCAAAGCGACTTTGGCAGGGCGAAGGGAGGCGCGCCTTGTGCAGTTGTCAGGGCACGTTATCCCTATTACAAGATTGAGGACCCACTTTGGCAGGGCGAAGGGAGGCGCGCCTTGTGCAGTTGTCAGGGCACGTTATCCCTATTACAAGATTGAGGACCCACTTTGGCATCATGGCATGATGGCATGGCAAAAGTGGTATCGCTGTTTAGTGGTATCGCTCTCACTAATGTCAAAAGTATACAAAGGTTGACTCAGCATGCAAGCTAACCGAGGAGTATTGATGCAGCGCCTGGGCTCCCTCAGCTCCTGTGATTGGCAGTACTGTGCGGCTGTGCAAGTTGGAGCAGGCCAAGACATCGACTTAAGGGCCTTGGCGCCAATGGTTATCTGGGCGAGGCAGGGCACCTGTGTCTTAGATGGGTTGCAAGTCCACTGTGCAGGAACTTACGAGCCATGCGTGGTAAGCCTTGAACGTCAGCCAATGTGCTTTACCAGCATGCCTGGTCCGTCTGAGACCCTTGGCCACGCAAGGAACCTTGAAGCTGCATAGGCTTGCTCCCCTTGGAGCGGCTTGGATGACTGATGTTCTTCATAAGATGGACAAAGTCCCCAGGTCTGACATCTGTAATGCCTGACAGAGGGGAGTGCCACCACACATGCCTACTATTATACAGTAAGCGGACGCCGGTCGGCATATCATGATACAAGGAGGGGCAGTATGACTGCGAATGATGTCACGTCCTCCACTCAACAAGAGTAACGCCTGCCGCTGAGTTTATGGCCACCTACATGTTGTCAAGCCTTGAAGGTGCAACTTGCTGTGCTAGTGTTCCTCGTGTGTTCATGTGGAGTCAGACCATACAGTGACATGCCCTATTTTCAATCGTCTCAGTATCCAACTAGCCTATGGACGTTAAAATCTCACTTTAGCGCTCCCAACAATGGAAGCGCCGCTGAAACACGACCGGGCTTTTGTTATAACGGGACCGTCAATCCGCACTACCATACTTTCACGTACATGTCAGCAACTTCAGGAAGCAACTCCATGTAGACTGAAACCTCACATGGTGAAGTAACCTCAGCCGGTATGATACAAGCATTACAGTGACTGGACAGCCTGGACGGCCTGCACCACAGACTGAGAGGTAGACAGGGTGAAGCTGCCTGCTTGCATCCTTGCACAGTTTTGGACCAGGGCACCTTGTGCCAAAAATATGTCAAGCTTGAAGACTGCACAATCCTGGAAATAAAAATCCATGTCACTGCAGTGTGGATATAGGGCAGGTTGGCTCTATGAATCCCCTCAGATCATGGTCTACGTGGTGTAAGCTATAATGACAGTCACGTCCATTCCAAAACTCTGGCATGGTTACGAACCAGCGGCACCCTGGCTCAGACGCTTCTGGCACGATCGAAAGGGACGTCTGCTCACTCAATCAAACTTGACTGAAATCACTACGACACTGATGCAACATACACACTGTGCGCTCTCAGTCCCTCGCTGGCAGCTGTATTGACCAAGTGTCGCCTACACGCATCAGTGAGGTCTTGGTTAGTCTGCAACAACAACTTTCAAAGACAAGTGCACTCGTAGGCACACGCCCTCTCACAAAATTTACGAAGTGTAGGACTCTACCGGTCGTCTGCATACCGCGTTTTCCTGCCCAGGATGGGATTGTATACAAAGGTGCATCCCAGGCCTCTGCATGTGGCAGCATCACTCTGCTTTCAGGCCCCACAATGCCATGCCTGACACCGCTGCTCCTCTCGCATGTACCTCAATCACTCCCCTCCTCACGTTCCTGTACCAGGGTCCTCTGCTCTCACACGTGCCATGCCTCCGGCACACGCACCCACTGTCACTTCGTGCACCCTTATCAGGCATACCCAAAAATATGCATCATCAGGACCACCCAGGATTCACCGACAGCTTGATAATGATGTGCCACCACTAGATGCAATAGCTGAATAAAACGCCATCGCGCAAGTCTTGAAAATGTCTCTGCCACTCCCTCAGCCCATACCATGCTGCTAGGCTCCGCCACCATCCACGGATCAGCTAGCTGCAGTCATGCCGAGCCATCCTTCACATAAATGCAATGCGTGCAATTCAGGCAGCCCAGAAACAGCCAAAACCATCACACACGTGAGTCCTCACGAGTCACACATGTGGAAAAAATCTACCCAGTTGCCTGGAACTGCTTGTTTATCAAGTCATCTATGCTTTAAGTAAGCCTCTCACATGCCGCTGGTTTCCTACGGTGACCCGACTTTATGATCTGAACAGGCACTGGCAGGGCAGGTGTGCCTCTGCCGTTGCAGCCAATAATGCTAACAGGCGCTGCCCCGGGCACACACCCAAATCGTGCACATGCTAACGACTCACAAGCCGTGAATGCCAGACCTCTGCTTGGTAAAGCGCAGGGCTCCAAAAGGAGCATGAGTTCGCTTTTCTAGGGCTGGACATCCTCAGAAATCTATTTGCGGCCTTTGCCCGTGTCAGAAGTTAGCAACCAAGAACACGCCTTGCCAGGTTGTCTTGCCAGATTCTGCTCAAAAGTCCACCCAAAACTTCAAGCCCGCTAAGAGAAGGGGGTTGACTGCTGATTCTGGGACAACTGGGAGCTGCTGTGCTCGTCCTTTTGAGGCATTTTGAGGCATGCAGCTGCCCTGTGCGGCCCGTCCACCTCTATCGTCGCCCATCTAGTCTTCCGCTGGTGCAGCTGCCTTGGGGTGGGTATAACAAGGGACCCATGTAGCCAGCCCTGCACGCAGACCCTCCTGCTAGTCCATGACTCATACACTCCATCTTAGTCATGTGCATGCTCATTGAGCTGTCCGTTCACTGAAGTAGCACCCCATGCACATCACCCACCACCGAACCGCCTGCACTCGTCTTTCTTGCCATTGCGCTTGCGGCACGATTCTACGCTTCATTCACATGGCACTTCGCCCTTACCCGACTCTTATACAGCCTGGAGGTGTCTTTTGTGCCCTGGCGCTTGCATTCGGTGCACAGTAGCAGTTACAACGAACACGGTGGTGTGATGAGGGGCAGTTGCTCCGTTCACTGGCCCCGCTGCTCGTCGCTCGTGTCCTCCCCTGCCTGCCCCTGGGCCGGGCCCGGGGGCGTGTCCTGTTGGGGGTGGGGGGCGTCGGAGGCGGGCAGCAGCGACTCGAGCATGGTGCGAATCTCCGCCAACTCGTCCTCTGCAAGGCAGGCAGCAGCAAGGAGGGAGGGGGCAGGAAACGTCAGACCGTGATCACAACAGAGGCAGTGCCCAGAGGCTGTGCCGTCAGGCACACCGGCGGCCCCTTTCAGCATGAACAGTTGTGCATAAGACCATCATGCGAGAATCCTCTTCACTAGTGTGTGGTGTTGTGCAGTTGCACCTTGGAAATACATTCAGGGTACATGCAACCGAGTGGTCATGGCAACATGGAAAATTATGCCTTGAATGGTGCCCATGCTCCCGGCTGTCAACACTCACAAACCATGCCTGAGCACACCACATGACTGTCACCAGCAGATTGAGGCCACAGAACACCAGCTCCGCAACCAATTCCATGCACACAGCCTGCCGCTGAAGATTCCGTCTCGCAAACGGTGTAGCTATGGATTACAATACCGACTGACTTTTTTGCAACCTTCTACCAGTACCCTGCCAATACCCTTCATGATTGTCGGGCGCGTGACTCTGTATGGAATATTGTGTCTAGCTGAACCATGAAAAGCCATGTAACGATGATGACGATGATGATGATGATGGTGATGATGGACCGGCTGACTGACCTGAGAAGCTTGGGTGGTACTTGGCGACTGACGCTGCGCGAGTGGCTGCTGTGCGTGCGGGTGTGACGGTGGCCAGTGGGTGACCGGGAGCCTGCGGCACCTGCGGCACCTGCGGCCAACAACACCAAGGAAACATGCCTTTGGACGCGGCCGGAGATGGGTGCAGTGATGGCATGAGTGGGTGGTAGAGCGACCTTCCTGGCGACCTTTCCGACGGACACTACAAACGGACGTGGCTTGTCTGTGTGCGGCCATCCATTGGGCATAGTTGGCAGCACGCACAACCCACGGGACACGCGCCTCACGGACACACACGGACACACACAGACACACAATCCAGGTGATGACGGGTTTCCGGACTTTACAATGCGAGTATGATGATGTTGTATACGGAGGCATGAGCCATCTTCTGTCCAACTTGTCAGGCGATACAGATGTAAATACACACTCACTCACTAACTCACTAACCATGCCCGCTCTGCCTTTCCCGTGCACACTGTTATCATACACTGTGGGAGGACTGGCCTGAGATGCATCCCTAGCGCTAGATATGATTACACACAACTGTAAGATAGCAACTATAACATAACGCACCCACCTGCACTGCCAAGCGTGTGAGGTGGTGGGTGTTTGTCTGGGTGCTGTGGTCGGGCTCTGCCTCCAGCACCGCCCACTGACCCTCCCTGCGCAGTACACAGCACACACGCCAGTGCATGAGCAGACCAGCGCCACGTGCTGTGCTCAACTCTGGCATTTATTTGTATTTTGATTATTTATCATTGTTTGTTTATTGATTATTTACTGTTGTTATTTATTCAGGCGTCGCACCTGAGTCGCATGGATCGTTCCCAGTCTGTGATGCCCACATTGTCGTCGGGCGGAATGAGCAGGCTGCCGCACGGCTCCAGGCGGCACTGGTAGCCCGCGTCTGAGCAGAAGTCCAGCAGCTCGGCCGGGGGTATGGTGCACACCGCCGGCACGTGGTCCATGGTGGCCTCCAGCAGCCCCGCGTACCTGTGGGAGAGGAGGGCAGCAAGCAGAGTTGATATCATGCAGCGTTGAAATTCACCTTGGATGTGTCATGCTATACGGAGGCCTTGCCATGGGGGTTGGGGTTTACCGCTCAGCTTCCTTACGTACGCCGACCGTACGTATTCTTTCTTTCCTACTTTCCTTCTTTCCTTCTTTCCTTCTTTCTTTCTTTCTTTCTTTCTTTCTTTCTTTCTTGTAGCATCACTGTGCAGGGCACAGCCCGACAACGCTTGGTGGAGTTTGGGCTGCTCTCGTTCCGCCTCCATGGCAAAAGCTCAATGACTGACATATGCGTTGCAGCAAACAGGCCCGCAGAAGCCCGCTGCCGTATGTAGTCGCTGAGCCCTGCCTGTTCCGCCCCCCTCCCACCTGGCGCAGTCCTCCTCATCTTCAAACACAATGATTGTTTCCTGGGGCAGACCCTCGTCATTGAACGCACGCAGCGAGTAAATCCCCTCCGTGTCCCTCTGACCCACGCCAAATAGAATCACATACACCTGCAAGGACAAGGACAAGGCATCTGAATTGTTGAGTGAAAAACCGAGATGGGCAGATTCTTGGCAAGTGTCACCTGTGTGCGTGGTGCATGTGGCCTGGGCGTGAGGAGTCAAAGAGCACCCTGGCGGCTGGACTGCAATCGCACATGCAAACCTGCTAAGCAGACCTGCTCCATATGCCCAACTCCAGTCAGCCGCAATGATTACGCAACAACATCTCCATGGCCGACAACATGGCCATTTCTGGCGCTGTGGTACACACTGGAGCGCGTTTAAGGCCAAGGAACTCGACACAACGTTCATTTGAAACTGCTGGATATAACGGCGCCCTAGAAAGAAAAAGGCGCCTGTACGGCGCTCATGGTGATGTCGCTTGGAAACAGGGACAAGGGACCGAGGCAAGGGACCAGCGCTGCTCTCTACCAGGGTATGTCATCTTAAACACCACGCTCTTTGGCAGCCAGATGGTGCTTTAATGCTAACTCAAAAGTCCAAATCAGGCTCAACAGAGCAGGCTAGCAGACAGTGCTGGCAACGATTACCAGGTCAATGTACGGCACGCTTTCTTACCTCTGTTATGCCCTGGCCAATCCACAGCATGCTACGCCCTGCATTATGCACGATTCTGCCGTGCAATGCTGGCGCAGCATCCCACCTGAGTGAGGGTCGACCGAGCACTGAGCCTGGCCAGATCGATGCCAGGGCGGTCCGTCAGCGTCCACATGCCTCCTCTTGGAGGGTACAGGAGCCCATCGTCCTCTTGTGTGGGGGTGTTGCTGGGGGAGGGCAGGAAGGGGTCGTCGTGCATGGATGAAAAGTCCCATGAGTCGCCGGACACACCCTGTGTGGGTTCCCGCCTGCACAGAAGCAACCGAAAGCCACACGGGTGAATCATCGTTTTTCAACCATCATTACATGGGTTAACATGGTTCAACCCACGGTACTGCAGCGGAAGGCCAACCGACTGGGTGTTCAGCAGAAGCCAACATCACCGCCCTCAACAAAGCATGGGCCTGATGCCGCCCAAAATCACACACATCAGCGTAATCTTGTGAAGCGCTGGACACATCAACCTGCAGTGAACTTCTGTTCCATGAAGTGGGTTGCATGTGCCTTCAACCGGCACTGACCTAGAGGCGGCCGCTCGATGCTTGCGTTGTGATCGGCTGCCATGCGAGGTAGGCGCCAGAAAGCTTGTCTGCGGGCAAGCACCAGGGGTCAACAAAACTTGCTCCCTTGCATTATGGGCTGAGGTCATGCAGTGACGTAGTGCAATAGCAGGGCAAGCTGGCAGCAGCAACAGGAGCGACGGACTCTTGCCTTTGAATGGTCTCGCGACAGCCTGCCTGTTGCTCGGGTACCTTGTCACGTTGGTGTTGCGGTCATTCCAATTCGGCTATTAATAACCGACCTTCAAAGTCTAAAACACGTGGCTAGAATATGTGGCTGTTGTAGGTGCTTTGACAAATAGAATGATGTGGTTTAAGCGATGTTTCTCCATTCTCTGGCTATTTTCAGGCCTAATGGGCTGTGCAGACAGGAAAGTGGCCGAGGGGTGACCGCTACCACTGCTATCTCTGTATGTCAGACTCTCCCTAATATTTTATCTGGACGGGTTTGGTTCTCCTCCTGCTTGTGATATGATAAGAATGTAAAGGATAGTTGAGCGATTCGGAGCGAGTTGAGGCCCTAGACTGCGCGCTTGTTCCAGGCGGTCCGAAGCGAAAAACTTGGAATAAGTTCACGTTCCTGCCGAAGTCGTAACATGCAGCTGCATCAAGTTAACCAACCACCATTCTCCAGCTAAGTCATACAACAGGATACAACAGGATACAGCAGGATGGTGGGCACAGCTGCAGCATCACGTTGAGGGAGCACATGCAGGATGCCCACACAGCTTGCATCTGCCCATGCATGCAATTCCATAACCACGCAATGCCCATAAACCTCATGCATTAAAGATCTTTCCCTTGCAGTTGAAAACCCTACAAGCTGATCGGACACTGAGACGATCGGAACTAGGGCATGTCACTGTAAAAGCCGGGATGCACTTTCCAAACAAGCACATTTTGCACCGCGAAATCATCCCGCCTGATTTTTCGATGTGCTCTGCAATGTACCCACCGGTGCCTGACGAACAATGTCGCAGTGCTCTTGGGATGGTCTGGTCGTTCTCGTGGTTGACACGGGTGGCAAGGCACCATGGGTGACACCTCCGCAACACTGAAGCAAGCAGGATGAGGTGGCCGACAAACTACCTGCAATGTTGCAGGTCATTGCGTTGCAAGGACATTGTTTGCAGTGTGAGACGCCCGGGCCAAGGGTTCTGTTTGGCCGCACGCGCAGAAGCTGCTCGATAATCAAGATGCAATAGCCACTAGCTCATCTCACCATGTACTTGATGCTGTCTTCGCCGCCTGCGCCTCAAACACGAATCGCCATCGGCCATGTCCCTTTCCCCGGTCAGTGGCCATCTCCTCTGTGCTGTTGCGCCTGGCGCTGCAACTTGCATAGGCCCTTTGCAATGCAGGCCCAGCATTCTTCGTTCCTCAGTCTTTCCGTTCAATACCAACCCAAGGTCCAATCCAATTCAAGTTTCTCTTTAGTGCCTCTGCTGTGTCGCTTGCTCTGAAAGGCAATGCTCAGGTATTGCAGTCGATACGCCCAGCACAGAATCACTAACGATGGTTGAAGCCGTTTTCACCTTTTCGTTGCTTGTTGGCGCTCAATATAAAGAACCATACTGCGCTCCCACCCAGACTTTAAACGGGCATTTCTCTGTTCTTGCCCATGTTGCTGCTGCATTGCACATGGACACGCCATGCACATGACCCATCAGGACTGCACCCGGCTGCATTTGCCTAACCTTCATGGCCCGGCCAAGTGTGGTTGGTGGAGGAATTCACGGACATCCAGCACACGCTTGCTTGGCGTGAGGCACATACTTCTAACTCCCAGCATGCCTGCTGGACGCAAGGTCAAAGCTCAGACAAGCGACACAGAGGGCAAACTGGCAGAAGCAACAGCAACGCAGGCCACCGATACAATGTCCGCACCAGCTGCTGCCTCTGGATGGGCACGCCTACAACAGAACCTGAACGTGGCTGGGGTGGCCTTGTTCCTTCAGATTCTTGGGGTGCGCAGTGGGTTAGGCCATAGGAACAGATCAACACCTAACCAACCGAATCCCACGAGCACAACCGTAGTCATTGCATTCTTGAACCATGCTGCACCCTACGTGCAATTTTACGGCTACTTTTCTCATGCCTTGAACTCCAGTTTTGGACAGTTTCGAACAGTAGCCGCATGGTTATCTCTTCTTGGAACAGTTTTCAACGCTGTTTGAGCCAGTTTGCTTCAGTTTGCTTGTTTTTGCTGCTTGCCCACTAGCAGTCACCGAGCAAACACAGCCGGTTTTCGTTTGTGGTTTAGTCCGCCACTGAGCTGATGTGCTTTCATTGCTGGTGCAGTTCACAGTCTTGCTGAGTTTTCCTCCCGCCCTTGCCCCTGCTAAGCAGTCCTCCTCGGACTGGAGGCCGTGTAACGCGCGCACACACACACACACACACACACATGCACGCATGCACGCACGCACGCACGCACGCCCGCATGCATGCACGCACACACGCATGCACCCTACGTGCATGGCACGGCATGCACATGCATGCCCATCAGGTTGTCTCTGCGCATGCACACACAGGGTGACCAGCGCCTAGCCGTGCCGCACATCTCCCTTCCTGACATCCAGACAGTGGACTGGGGCGCTCTACGGGCCGCGGGCTTCAAGGCAGTCGTGTTTGATAAGGACAACACCCTCACGCGTCCCTTCCAGACGCAGGTGCGTTCCATGACACGGAAGACAAAAGCTGCCCAGGTGGCACACTAGATGGAAAGACCTTGCCTAACGCCTCTGAGGTTACGTTATGTTACTGTTATGTTCAGCAGCTTTCGTAACCCAATGATAAAATTTGAGCTTATCGCTTTCACAAACTCAGATTTTTTAAGCTCATTGTCGCACTTGGAGTGGCACTGAGGACCACGGACCTTGTGCAGTTGAGACCTGGCTTTAGCACTGGTGTGCACCAGCAGTACAGGGCGGCCTGTAGCTGGCACCCAGAGCTGGTGATGCCAAGCAGACACTGACTCTCTCTCTCTCTCTCTCTCTCTCTCTCTCGAGTTTTACGAACCTGGTTTTTGGCACCTTTGAGTATTTCGGTTTTACGAACATCAGGGCTTTTGTGAAATCTTGAGTTCAAAATTCGAGAATGTTTACGAAGCTGGTTACGAAAGCTGCTGAACAGAAATTTTTTGAGAATGTTTACGGTATGCTATATCTAGCTTTGTTGAGTTATGCCACCCCAGAACATGCAGCTGCTTGTAGGTTGCCAGTGCGATGTGATTCCCAGCTATGCATGCTTCAGCCTTGGATGCTATCTCACCTCATGGCCTGGCACAGGCGAGCCAGGTTAAACGCCTCAACCCTATCGCTGATCATGGGTCTTGCACAATAGCAGCGGCTCAGTAGGTTTTTCCCACCAGTCATGAAAAAAACAACAGCTGTATTCTGCTCTTGGGCTCATCAAGACTGTCACTCACCGTTGCCTTTTAGCACAAACTGCTCATTTGCCGCAACTGCGCGTTGTTTAGCATGTAGGTTGGGCCTGACTGGTGATGCTGATTGCTGGCGGCTACCTGCATGTGCCAGAACGCACCCACGCTAGCGGCGCGTACGTCACGTAAACTGATGCACTTCTACCGTGAATGATGCAGCTGTTTTGATGAAAAGCGCCGACCCGAAGGTTAACTGACATGGGATATGCCCGTAACAGCCAGGGGCTATTCTGATACTGTTACATTAAAACCATCCACGCCTGCACACCCAACTGCACACCATGACATGCATTGCCACGCACACTGTGCGCCACGTGCGTCCAACAGAAGGCAGTACAGCCTCTGACTGATTCCTGCCTGCTGGTTGTCCGCGCTGTACAGGTTGAGCCCCAGCTTGTTGAGTCTGTGGCACGCTGTAAGAGTGTGTTTGGTGCTAGCGGCATGGCCTTGTACAGCAACTCTGCTGGTCTGCATCAGTACGATCCCGAAGGTGCATGGGCACTGGTAACTTAACAGCATGACACCTGTTCTCCTGGCAATCAGAACATCTGCGCATATTTCGTTTGAACACGGCTTGCTGGCAGTAGCAATCATTACCAGGTAGCTTGGTTGCATGATATGCCTTAACATCGCCTTGCTCGTTGGCCATCAGATGATGTGGCATCTTTCAGGACGTAGTTGCCAGGGATTGGGACCAGGCATGACGGCAACGCCGCATCCACCATGACGTTGGGTTGTCAGGATGGGTTCAGGACGTGTTGCCAATCTCTGTCGAGAAACTACGGCAGCTTAGCCATGGCCTCCAGCTAACTCGTCTTGTCTATCTGCCTGTTGCTTCAGGACACGAAGCGGCTAGCCTTGAGGCGGCCCTGGGTGTGGCAGTGCTCAGGCACAGGCAGAAAAAGCCCGCAGGCGATGCGGGCGAGGTGGCGGCGCACTTTGGGTGTGCGGCGCACGAACTGATCATGGTCGGTGACAGGTGAGGCATGGAACCGCACATTGCACCCTCAAGCACATGGACTGAGTGTGGTTGGTTGTGGAGCAATAGCAAGGGAGCTCAGAGGCGTGTGGCCAACGCAACGTGTGTGAGCTGCCTTGCTGGAAAGAAACACGTGGCAGACAGATGTGTTGCCTGGCCAGAGCGTTGTACCAGCACTGTACGGTTAGGCAACAAAAGTATCGCACCAACAGATTGCTGTATAGACAGGCTGGCGTTCAGGCAGTCCTGTACCTTCCATCGCTTGTAGCTGATGAGTGCTTTCTTACAGCGTGTTGGTGATAGTTTGTGATGAGGCGTGTGCCTGCAAGGCCCGTTGCTGTGCCTTGCCAGACATCTGACGCATCTGGCACAAACCATCCAAGGCATCCTGTGTTGGCCTGTCACGCATGGCTTATGATTGCAGACCGCAACGCAGCAATCCAAAGTGCGGGCCAGGTACAACCTGAATGCTGCACAGCGGGCTTTCAATCAGGCGCTGGCCAAACTGCAGCATGCCTGTGCTCGCTGCTGCAGATACCTGACAGATGTTGTGTTTGGCAATAGGCACGGCATGCTGACCATTCGGCCCTCGCCGCTGACAGCGGAAGGGGAGCCGGCGGGCGTGCGAGCGGTGAGCACGCGTGTGTTAGTGTGACTTCTGACATGGCGATTGTAAATAGAATGTAGATAGACACTTGACCATTGGCTCTTGAGCCAGAGGCCTGTTAAACGTCATCAGCAGAAAGCTTGCGCTCCTTCCAGCCCAGGGCTATCAGCGCGCTGCAGATGTTCAGCAGGGGTTGTGTGCTAAGTCTTTTTTTGTTTGCACAATTTGACAAAAAAAGGATGTTTGCCAGTTCTGGGACATTGGCTACCAAGTCAGGCAAGGCGATCGTCGCCATGAATGGTGAATGGTGACGTAATGAGGTGTGCACTCCCCGCAGTGCTGTTACAGCCATGCCTTGTACATGTCAGCAGAACACACGAGCTGGAGATTAAGGTTGCATGGAAAGCAGAAGCAGACAGTGCTGGTTGGCTCACAGCCTGTATGCAATCGTTCTCTGCTGCTTTGATCCATGGTTTACATATCCTACTTCCTTTTGATCAACATGAGGCTTTTTCAAGTGAATCCTTTTTTATGTTTTATGTATAGACCGCTTGGCGCATCAACATGCAACCCACATGGGCTCACTCAGCTGCGCACCATGACATGCATTTGATCTGCTCATGTGCGGAAACCTTAGCTGCTGTCCGCATGTTGCCACAGGCGCGGCGTGTTGAGGAGTTTTTCGTTGCACGGTGGACTTCATGGGGCGTCAGTGCACCCCCGCACACACTGGTGCCTCCGGAGGGCTGCACGGCTTTCATCAGGGGTGCCAAGGAATAGCACAACCGGCACCCTAAGCCTTCAAGCTGCCCCGTGCACAGCGCTCTTGCCTAATGCCCGGGTCACTGGCCTCCAGTGAACTAGTGTGCGCAGCTGCGGCCCATGCGTAGGTGGCGACATGGGAGTCAAGGTGCAGCAGGGCGTGGCGGATGCCTTAATCAGCGCCAATGGCTACCACGTGCACAAAAGTATTGATTGACCTGGTTAAATCATTCAAATGGCCTTGAGTTTTGATGAGTCCACAGAACTTCAGTCCAGTGGAAGGAAGAAGCAACCATACTCGAGCTGAACACTCGAGCCTGACACAGTCAGTCTAAACTCTTGAGTCAGGTTTAACCCACGTGACAGACCTAGTCCATGTGAAGTCCAGTCACTCTAAGCAGGAAGTGACGGACGCAGTCCACGTGAATCACAGGTCGAAGTTGGTAGGCTTGTTAGTCATGCCACAGAACTGGTTCTACTTGGCAGCAACTGAATTCTCATCTCGGACGGCACGACACCTACTTTGGTTCTTTGCCCTTGGTAATGATCGGATCTGCATTAACACAATCACATTCTGGTCATTCACGGTAAGTGAACCTGAGCGGCCGGTGTATCACCAGGCATGAGCGGCATTTCAGGTGATTTGGGCAGCTGACCCAGGCCCTGCATGATTCTTTGCAACCAAGTGCTACCCTCTCTTCTTCACGTTGAGCTCATGACACACCGGGCTCAACAGATCAAAACTGCTACAGCTGATGATTTGTTAACGTGCATGCACAAGGCACGTTTGATTGGTGCAGGTCTACATGACTGCACCAGGTTTTCCTGTTTGCATAACCCGGATTCTTCTTGGCTGGGAGCTTGGTATTGGGCTTGAATGTTTGTGGGATGGGCCTCAGGTTCCATGTGCACTTCCAACTTTCAACCTGGCTTGAGATAGATGCACTCAGGGTATGAGTGAGTGATTGAGCGACCTTTCGTCGAAAATCAAATCTGGAGGCCAGAGCTAATCCATTATGTCAGGTTCCGGGCCTGCACACGAGGCGACTGTGGAGACGGAGACTTTGCATGTGTACGAAGCGTGAACTAAGGTGGTTATGGAGGTTTGGACTCATGAGTAGGGAGCTCCAGTGCCACGTCAAGTCACCTCCAGTACGGAGGAAAGACAGAAGCAAGACACACGAAGCAACCAGAGGCCATTTTCCGTGCAATTCCATGCATGGCTGATCGTCACGTGAATCACATGCAAGGTTGGGTGTGGCCTAGCTCCCCTCGGAAGCACGCAAGGGTTTGGGATGATATATATCGCATTACTTCGCACAGATTCTGACCATAGGGCTCGCCTGTCCATGAGCCAGCGCGGTCGTTACCAACAAGCACCTGGGCAGTCAACACGTCAATGGTTACGTGGCATTCACAGCAGGGGCCACAGAAAGTTCTGCCCTGAGTTGTTCATCATAAGCCTAGAGTTGACTATAATTTGCTGGACCACCTTGCTATCATGACCAACCGCCTGGTTATGGTTTGCGGTTTCTGCTTTGGTTCCGAGAGGCCAGGTTCCCTTTTCTGCTGCGTGTACGACCAGATATATGCTGGAGCTTGAGCGGGAAAAGCAGCAAAAGAAGCAGCAAAAGAAGCAGCAAAAGAAGCAGCAGCGGCAGCAGCAGCAGCAAGAGAGGGAGCGGCAAAAGCCAGCAAAGGCGGCAGCAGCAGCAGCAAAGCAGCAGATGTACAACCTGCTGGTGCTGATGCTTGAGGACGCACGAGAGGTCGCGAAAGAGGCAGATACCAAAGTGTATAACGGAGAGTACGGGAAACGTCACACATTTATATCGTACATATGTACGCACGTGTCATCACGGGAAAACACAGGGGAACACAGACCGCAGGTCACTAAGAGTTGACGAAGATAAAGCGTCAAATCTGCAAAGAAGGCAAGGCTGAACTCAGACTGGAAACCATTCGCAAATTGCACAAGCGATTGCACAAACATCTGCACAGACAACTCGCCTCTCAAAGTACCACCGCGCCTCCGACACGGTGAGTTCACCAGGACTATAGCATGCTCACGGGTTTCTGCTCATAAACGTTCTCTCCTCGTCGTCACAGTGAAAATACTAAACGGACAAGGTGGACCACCAGCTCAGGGTGTTCAGCATCAAATCCAGTGACCATCTGCTCAACTTCAAGAGAGCATCTAGCAACGCTGTATAAGACACAGCTACGCTTATGCTTTTACTTTGTCGGGGTAGTCGTACATGCCGTGAATATGCGGCATCCGTAATCCTCCAAGCATCATTAGGCCGGGCCATCGCGCCATACCAATAATGGCACACTGTCACTAGTTGCTAACGGCGAGTAGCACGGTTGCTTGCGCTGGTAACAAAAGTTTGACCACCATCATCATTTCGGCCTTCGAAGAGCCACGTGGCACAGCATCCACGTACACGAGCTGACGCCTAGGCGATCATGAAACCAATGTAGAAGTGGGTTTGACACCACTAGCAGTTTACTGCCGTAGGTACTGGACGCCATGGCGGGCGCTGACAAACGCCGCAGCACCTTCCAGGGGTGCATTCTGTTGATGTTGCTCTCAACCGTGAGTACCCAAGGACCCAAGGAGCCCTTTGTAGAACGTGGATGAGCCAGACACTTACAATACCGAATTAAAAGCGCTACACACAGGCAGTGCAGATCCCTTTCCTTTACCTGACTCTGCGTGCCCCTGCAGGCCCTGCTTCAGGCTGTGGCAGCGCCGCCCCCACCTACAAGGCCTCCACCCCCATCCCCTCGTCCCCCACCACCA
Organism: Chloromonas sp. AAM2; assembly: GCA_004335635.1. Classification (NCBI taxonomy): domain Eukaryota; kingdom Viridiplantae; phylum Chlorophyta; class Chlorophyceae; order Chlamydomonadales; family Chlamydomonadaceae; genus Chloromonas; species Chloromonas sp. AAM2. The sequence continues at coordinate 159,792 of QAXH01005824.1, forward strand.
TCCCCTCGTCCTCCATCCCCTCGCCCACCACCACCAAAACCACCTTTGCCGCCCAGGCCTCCTTCACCTCCCAGGCCTTTCCCACCACCTAGGCCTCCCTCACCACCTCCCAGACCTCCCCCCTCGCCCCCTCCTCCGATCCCCTTTGAGGTCGGACTGCCTGACCCACAGCGAACGTTGACCAGTCCAACTGACTGCTCCGGCTGGCCTGAACCAAGAGTCTACATGGAATCACAACACTGGTTCACCCCTCCTAATGCGGTAAGGGACTCTGGTCGCTCAGTGAACGGTCGCCCGTGGGTGCTAACTGATTCACCACTGTATCTTGTACCAGATGTTGTACAGGCAGGGCATTGGATGCCTGTAACAAGTTGTTTGGTCCAGAGGTCACTGCTGCTGCCAACTGGATGCCATGTAGTGTTTGTGTAGTATTATCACAGACCAGCTGGTTTGACCATGGCCATTCCATGCATGGACTTTGATCACCTTGGCCTCCTGGAACTGAAGCTTGTTCTCTCCCCTTCGTGCAGGACATCGACACCATGAGCAAGCACACACACATTGGAGCTTGTGTCCCGGCTGGTCAGACCATCTCTGGTACGTGCAACACTTATCTCAGCACTGCAGAAACAGCCTGTTCGAACCTGTGACACGTCAGCACAGGAAAGTGAACCAGCCCACCCTAGTCTCCTGGCCCAGTGTACGCGCATGCTGCCCATGGCGTACTCCGGTACCCGTTCTGCCTGCAGGCATTGTCACCATTGACGTGCTGGCGCAAATGCACCTCATGGACGACCGCATCCTACCCCAGATCTGGGCACAGGTACAGACACACATATCTGCAACTATCACTATGACTACTAATGCCAGCTAAACCCCATGCTCGTTTGAACTCGTGTGCTCCTTCAGGCAGGCTCATGCTGCGCCCAGGCCATCCAGGAACATTGCCGCATCTGTTTGACGTGCTGTGTGTCCGCCCTGCTCCTTGCAGTGGCCCGTCACTTCCGTCCGCATGGGCGAGAAGCTAGGCATCAACCTTGACTGCAGCCAAAACCTGCTGGCTTGCAAGGTAAGCATGCAGCCTCGCGTGCCATGTCTTGTAAACTGACTTGGGCTCTGCTGCCCAGCTCTTGACATGCACATACCTGCTGGTTTGCTGCACAGGCTGTGTTTCGCCTCAAGGTGGACACCCGGAAGATTTACGTGGATGGCTTCCACCGCATTGAGATGCTCTGCAGTGAGTGCCAGGCTGAACCGCATGCACAGCCCCATGATGCGGCTTTGGCTAAGCACAACCAGCCATCCACTGTTTTGGTGCAAACTTCCTGACTACTTGACAGCACTTACCCAGTGCACGTGTCCTCACACCTTACCAACCTCTGAGGTCTGCCTGTTTTTGTCCTGCTGCAGCTCCCAATGTCAAGAGCAGCATACCGGCAAGCAGCTACGACTTTGCCAAGGGACAGGGCATGGGCATGCTGACCTCTCTGGTGAGCACTGAAGTATTGCATACCTCCGGCCTTCAAAATCCTGTGACTTGTGGACTGCGTCATGAGCCTGTCATCCTTCGCACATGGCCTAGAGTGCATGGCCTAGCGCATCACGCCTATCTAACATCTTCGTAGTTACATGCACCATGGTCCTGCTGTACTGCAGGTGTGGCAATCATATGTCTCCAACGGCAACCCAGTGCATGCAAACTACCTTGTTCAGGGGGAGTTCATGTGAGTTGCGGGGGTTGCACTGCATGGACAGAATTTCGGGATTGGGACTCAACGGGAGATCAGGATCAGTCAACCCGACTGGGGCGAGTTGATCATTCGTGGCCAGATCAGGCTGAACCTTGTCGAGTCAAAACAGCGTTGATGGCAGAAGCAAACGTTGCGAGGGCTGGTTGGCCTAATCCTTGAACTGTGCCCATGTGGCGTGCACAGGGGCCGTGGCACCATGGGCTTCCCTTGGTCGTACACGGAGGTGTTCGTCGGGCCGAACTGGCCCATGGCTGCCGTGTCCGGAAACTGGACCACGCCAAAAATCAGATCCACACAGGACTCAGGGGTAAGCCGATCGCATGACAGCCTGCCAGCCGGTGACTGCTGCACGTCAGTAAGGTCTCGTGACTGCTGCACGTGCGCAAGTGGCAGCTTGATTGATAGCTGGTCAAGGGTTCACTGCTGACACATGGCTCATGCTAATGCACTGCAGTTGGCACGTGTCACCCGCTTCTTTGCAAGCGTTGACCCGGCCTTCCATGTGGTGCCTGTCAAGATTGGCACAGTCGTTGCTGACGTGTTGTACCCAAACAAATTCAGCGGCGCACTGACCATTGGTGGGTGATGCATGTGTACATGTCTGTGTGTCTGTCTGTGCGTGGGGAGATTGGGGCTGGGGTCCTTTCCTACACCCATGCACTTGCCTGCAATTCGGTACAGCAGGGCATTCCATGGATTCTGTTTCACTGTACACGGGTTAGCGTTGCAGTGCAGCAGGTCGCTTCATGGAGTTTTGCCTCGTTTGCTTACCCATGGCCATCTCAACAGCTCATCCGTAACCTTGAAGATCTCCATCTGACTCTCCATCTGAAACATCTTTTTTTCCTGAACCTGTGATTTGGTGTATCACGGTGATTCAAACTCATCAACTCTATCAATCATCAACTTCTGCAAAACCACAGGCCTGTAGCACGCCACTTCAATCAGCGCTCGCACCTCTGTTCCATTTTGACCACCACACAATCATTACGTCATCCAGCAGTTCCGGCAGCGCTCAATCACTGATCATTCGCTGTCCACCTCTTTGGTTCAGACACAACAAAGTTCACCAACGGAATTCACAAGCTCTTCATGCGGACGGATGTGGACATTCCTGCGTTCAGCATAGCTAACTCATTCTTCCCGCCCGATAAACCTTTCCCTGGCGGCATCAGCAGCGCGGTCCTGATGATCGCCTTCACGGTCAACAACCCATAGATTCAGCGGGCCAAGTGATATAGTGTACAGAGTGCGCAGCTGAGTAAGCTGGTGCCCCAGTACGGCCGGGCATTAATGTATCAGATGAGATCTCCTTCGGTTTTGAGCACGCGTTGCGTCGTGCTCGATGCACAGAAAACAGAATATATTGTGCATCTTGCTTGTATACAACACCCTTACCTGCAGCCCTTGTGACATGTTGTTCATATCAATAAGACGTGGCGAATGCTGGAAAAGCATTAAACCCGCTACTCAACTTGGTACAACGTACAGTACATCTTGGTTAGTCTCTCTGCCGGACTAGTACAGTATTAAACCCCTTCTTTGCTGGCAGGCGCCTTTGGCAGTTTGGCAGGTGAACAATTCGCATATTTTGAGCGTGCTTGACATCACATTTGTCCGCAATTCGCTGGCTAGTCTTCTTTCTCTGCTGTTGCTGCACAACACAAGTGAGAGCATGTGCCTCTCTCTTCCTAATGTGCCTCGGCAGTTCCCCCTAAGCTACACCTTGGGTGTGCGAGCGCTTCCAGGCATCTTTGGCAGTGTGGACAAATTGGCAGGTTGACAGTGTGTGCAGGTCTTTTTCTATTGATAACTCACATGCTGACAGTTGCGTTGCTGGTTTTGTTGTTATATGGGCTTACCCATACTCGAAACGCTTCTAACGTTCTCGTCCCAAAAAAGTGAGAAGTGGTTGTAGACTACCAGACATTCAGAACGTAATGTCACACAGTGATATTCCAATTCCAGTGTAACACATTGACAATTCACCCATGACTATGTCAAAAGTATAGTGAGTTGTCTGCACCAGTCTTGGCACACCCTGGTTGCCGTGTCCATGCAGCATGACACCGGGGCCTACGGATCAGTATGCTTGAGCCTGTGCACGCCTGCCGGGTTTAGTCCGCCCGCCCAAAGCTGCTTTGCCACAACCTGTTATGCTGTACCTGCCTGGAATGGGCACACCGCAATACAGCCAGATCGACCAGAGTGGCCAGATGTCAAATACACAGCGGCCCATGCATCAACAGAACATGGACATATCGTTTGCATGCAGCACCTTCCAAACGCACCTTTCAAACACACACAATAGAACTAGGAGTCACACGAAATTGTCCCAGAACTGGCAAACTTCGTTCTACGTAGGTAAAGACTGCAACAGTCCTAGACTCAACTGCCTCTTCAACAGGTAACTCCTGCCCCTTCAATGTTGGGATTGGCTGCCAGCTCTTCATGGCTTCGCCGTCCTGCAGGCGCCAGATTGCTGGACTGGCGCTGAAATGCGCATGGACGCATGCTGTGAAGGCGTGGCGCACTGTTCACCTGCTTAACACTGCCAAGGTAATCCAAGGCGCAAGCGAATGCATCCAGCACTCAACCGACTGTTGTCCTCCAATGGCGCCTGTCTTGCCAACTCAGCGACTTTGGTTCTCGATTACAAGGAGGGAAGCACAACTGTGTTACACGGGGCTGACACCAAGGTGAGCATGAAGCCAGTGTAAACTGGGTTTGCGACTACTCAAAAGGATTTCGCCAGAAGTTGTGTCTTGCCATGCCAGAATGGGGGCCGATGTGACACCTTGACTGCACATTCTGTCACAACAGCACTGCCAAGGGACTACTGCATCAGTGCCAACGCATGCTTTGCAGTCGCCCTCTTCATGTGCTTCGATCAGCAATGACCAGGCCAGCAATGACCAGGAACACAGATTTCCTTATGGTACATTTCCAGGCCATGCGCCGACCAATCTCCAGCTTAAGACTTTGCAAAGTGCTCGCCAGGACACTGGCTATGCTGGCCTGATTTCATATCATCTTGGCGAGGGCCACGACTGGGAAGTTTGGTGACCTATGCTCATTACAGCTTCCGCACAACTACAAAACTACACAGCATCGTCGTACGGACGGCAACACCAGGTCATGCACCATTTATATGGCATGAGTGCCAGAACCCCCCGCACACATTGCCAACTACTGGATGATATCATGCTTAACTGTCGATTGTCGATGAACAGACTACAGGTGACACGCAGCTCAACTGCCGATGCACATGCTTGCCGTGCATGACGTACAACATGCCCCGAGAAGCATGTTTCATTTGTTTGCATAGAACCGCTTCTCTCTCAATCTTAGCCGACAAGTGCAAGTATACCGAAACGAAAACGGGTTTCTCTGTGGGTTCACACTTTGATCTCCTCCATGAGTGTCTCCTCTCCAGAGCCCGCCGAGACCGCACAACAGCTCGCACAACTTGTCAAGATGGCCGCCCTCCTGAACAACAAGTCTGCGCTGGTCGCTGGCCCCAAGGCCACCCGTGCTTCTCGCCCTGCTCGGGTGTCAGCTGTGACCTGCCGTGCTCAGGCCAGCGATGTGGTGAGTAGCAAGCGCGTGCAGCACCACATTCTGAGCAACTCATCGCTGGCTCTCTTCTGAGGCCAGCGCTGACATCCGATTTCGACGTCTGCCAGATTTTCATCTTCAGCTCTCCTGACGCCAGCATCAAACAGCTGGACCAGCGTAGAAGATCTATCTGCAGTATGTCTGCCGACGTCAAGTCGAGTCAAGTCTCTTGCATGCACAGACCCCAGGCCAGTACAGTAAAGCGCTCAGGTTTGCACAGTTTGGATCACAATAACAATTGCCGTCTTGAATGCAGGACCGCCGTGCCGTTCTGGGCATGATCGCTGCCAGTGCTCCATTGCTGGCGTCTTCCCCCGCCTTCGCTGGCTATGGTGACTCCGCTAACGTCTTCGGGCGTGTCACCAACGTGTCCGGCTTCGTCCCATACTCTGGCGACAACTTTGCAGTGCTGCTGCCCTCCAAGTGGAACCCATCCAAGGAGCGCGAGTTCCCCAACGTCGTGCTCAGGTTGGTCGATGTTGCAAAAGCCCATGCAGGTCGGCATGCATGGCCTTCAGATGCATCCATGTCTGGCAGGCAGGTTGCTGAGTGGCTCGTGCCCATTGCATGCAGGTACGAGGACAACTTCGACGCTGTCAACAACCTCCAGGTGATCGTGGAGAAGACTGACAAGTCCAGCATTGAGGCATTCGGCGCACCAGAGAAGTTCCTGGAGCAGGTTGCCTACCTGCTGGGCAAGCAGGCCTACCAGGGTGAGCGTTGAGCGGAGCTGGAACGTAGTGCCAGTCCCACATGGGGCAGTGCAGTGCGTCGCAAATCGTAGTGCAGTGGACAAAGCTCTGAGCATGCGCGCTCCGAATCCATGCCCTTTGGTGGATGTGCGCTGCACGCGGCTGCACCTTCTGACGTCCGTGTTTGGGGACATTTTATTGCTCTGCAGGCGAGACACAGTCTGAGGGTGGCTTTGCGCCAAACCGTGTGTCTGCCGCCTCCCTGCTGGATATTGCCACCAGCCAGGACAAGAAGGGCAAGACCTACTACAGCTACGAGATCTTGACCCGCACCGGTGAGAAATTAGGGCAACAGCAGCGGACCACATGCCGCACACTTTTCAAACCCCAGGTCAAGAACACGCAGCACAGGCATCATGTTATCTACAGCTATCAGTACTGCCCTCATCAAAAGTTAACTAGCCGACCTGCGTGCCTTGACTTGCTGCAGGTGACGGTAACGAGGGCGGCCGCCACCAGCTCATCAAGGCAGTTGTGAGCAACGGCAACCTGTACGTGCTCAAGACACAGGCAGGCGACAAGCGCTGGTTCAAGGGCACCAAGAAGGAGTGTGAAGGCATTATGAACTCTTTCACTGTGGCTTAAACGCCAGCTGACTCGACTGAAATCATGTGACTCAATGAGAGTTGTGAAGGCTGTGTGCTTTTTGTTGACTGAGCTGCGATTGGCAAGATATGCAAGTGCCAATGAAGTACAAAAGTATCATTGTCACAGCTGAGGCTGCGCTCAAGCCTTGTCACCAACATTTTTGTTTTGTTTCCGGGTTGCTTGGAAATCTTGCCGAACAACCACCTTGAAAGGGCGAATGTGCAGTTACGGTTGATTCAACTTGTAATCTGTAACAGAGGAGATTGTGGTTGCATTCGTATCACTGAGCCTTATCCGAATGGTTTGCAAACGACTAGTTTGCAAACATGAACTGGCATGAACAGACTCATGCCAGCTGCGGTGGATAATGCGTCAAGGAGTCGGTCCTGCAAGTGGCCACTGCAAACGTAAGAGAGGCAGCTGTCGCTTATCTAGGCTAGAAGTCCGCACAAACCGATACAAGGGGATTGGAAGAGTCCACTGCCCTACATCAACACTGTAATTGAAGGGTGTAAACTATAACGATGAAGCCCGGGGGCTAAACAAGTCATACTTACTTATTCGTCCACCTCTGTTCCGTCTGCACTGTTAGCAAGTGTGCTGCCACGGCACTGACTTGTCCGACAGGAGCTCTGCTAGCCTGTGCTCATCACATGCCAAATAATCCTGTACAGATGCCTCTTGTTAGTGTCTTCAAAAGGTAATGAAGCAAAACACGTTCCGCCGTGACAGGGCATGCTTGCAAGCAACACAGGCTTTTGGCGTCAGAGCATCATGATGACAAAGTGTCCTCAATCACAACTCAGTATCCATCTGCGCCAACAGGTATGGAACCCAGACCAACAACCAGTTCATCTGTGCCAACATGCAGGTATTGAACCCGGGTTGAATGTGGTTGCGAGTGACGATGCAACTCCTGTCACAATGCATCTTTGTATGGCTGCGGAAAATACCCCGCCAAGTCATGCTGAGCAAGCTCTGCACCCAGCTCATCGCCGTACACCTGTAGGCCAGGTGCAAGCGCAGCTGCTGGTGCTGCTGCCAGGCGGCCCGCAAGTTGCAAAGCGCCAAACGTGAGAGTACGAAACCTGCATCACACCGAGGCCGAAGCGGGTGGGTTGCATTGAGCACACATAAACATTGCCTCATCAGGTGGAGGACGGGTCTCACCTCTGTTGCGCCAACCAAGTGCCTCAGTGATTTAATATTCTAAACACTTGTGCGACGGCTGTGAATATGCAAGTTGGCATCTGGGGCCCTCTCATGCCATGATCTGTCGCAGCAAGCTCTAACAACACGAACCTGTGTGTTTCAGGAGGCTGCCCAAACGCTTGGAGACGTGCTGTGTGCTGGTGTGTTGGCGCTGCCAGCTGCAGTCCATTCGTGCTGCCCTGTGTGCCCATGCTATCCTGCATGCCAATCCTGGCACCATCAGGCAAGCCAGGTGCACCTTGCGGTGCGATCACACGAGCTGCTAGCTGCTGCACGCATGCCTTCACATGCTGTTTGGCCGCATGTTGCCGGGATGGCTGCAGGTCAACATCGCTGGGCAGGCGGGTGCGGCTGCATCTCCCGTCACGTTCCTCATGGCGGGCACCTCGCCAGACATTCTCTGTGACGGACTCAGTCTGGTGCTGCGCGTCAGGGGCAGCCTGGCTGTCCAGCTGCACAGACAGGGCCTCTAGTGCCTCGTACAAGCACTCAACCTGAGCGGCACGCAAGCCACCTATGCCTGACGCACAATTCTCACGAGTGTCCCCAGCTGATGCCTCGTCGCCCATAAGGAGTCCCTCAAGCCGCTGCAGCACTGCCGCAAGCAACGAATTCAAACGTGCACTTCTTGCAACCCCTGACAGCTGGCTCTGGAACCTATTTGCATTTTGGTCCGTGTGAGGACTGCGAACACCACCACCAGGCTGTCCAGGTACTGAACCATCTGCGCTGAAAGCGCTGTCCAAGTTGTTTGTTGAGTGACCAATGTGCGTTGGAGCTGCTGACGCGTCCAAAGCTGCGTCTGCCTGACGCATCTGCTGCAATTGCCAACCACCCATGCCTGCTGGATCCTCAGACTCAAACCACTGCACGCCATGGGCCTGGCCATGACTCACGAGGGCCTGCAGCAGCAGTAAGAGCTTATCACCATGCATGTGCGGCACAGCTGCCTCCAGGGCGGGTTGGACCCAGCGCCAGCTGTCAGGATCCGATGACACCTGCACACGCAGGACACAAGAGACTCTCACAATAGGCGGGTACCTTGAAATGAGGACGTGCGTGGCAATCATCTACACAGTGATGACGCCAGGACTGTTTGTTCAGCCGTTTCCCATGCCAATCTCCTGCATGGAAGCTCACTCACACTCCATACTGGCGGTTTCAACTAGCGCTCAACACTCCGATCACAAGCACACACCTGGGGCAGCACTCGCATGGCGTGTGTCAACAGGGCCACAGGCGCGCCGAGCCCAAGGCATTGCTTATGAAATGGACCCGGCTCCTCCATGTGCCCTGCTGCCGCATTAGCATGCAGCAATTGACTTCCTGGTAAACTCATGTGATGCTCTTGGAGCTGTGACTCGGAGCCACCCAGGGCCCGCTGGTGCAGGGTGCTTGCCAGTGAGGCATGCACCCGACGAGCCCTGTGCAGCAGGATATTGGCGGGACATTGGCAAACAATGCAAGTCACATGTGGGTGGTGTTTTGGCAGCGTTGACTATTGGCACACAACACGTGTGCAATGCACAAGCTGTGCCATGCCACACAGACAAAGCCCTGCTCTGGCATGGTGACGCAAACCAGGGCTGCCTCCTTGCAGGCATTAAGGAAAACAAACAACGCAACAACACGCCGGGCCTGCGGCTCAGGCTTGACTTGGGCCATGCACAGCTCAGGGCAAGCTTGGATGCCGAGGGTTGGAATTGTACATGCACATTTGCGCAGTCAACTCAAGCATGTTGACACTGACATGACACACAAACACACTGTCATTCTTATCACTCCACAGGGTACTAGAAGGCAAGTGACATTGAGCAGTGATAAGCCTTGCAACCGGCCCACTATGCACGACATGTTAGCATGCCCTGGCCTGCTGCACATGTCCCGCAGCCTGCCTCCACCCAGTGCCTTCACCTGAGGGCTGGGTCTCGCATGTTGAGGTCGATGAGCAGAACTGCAAGCCTCAAAAGCTCAACGTCCGTCATGACTGCAAACCTGCAACACAGCCAAGCAGAAGCCGCTGAGCTGAAAGTCATGCTACAGCAAAACCGCCATAAGCACCCGGATGTGGTATACACGGTCAGCAAATGAGTAGCAGTTTGCTTGGTTTGTGATTGGTTATCCCAGCAGTGTGCAAGTATTGGATAGCATGAAAGTTACTTTAAACAGGCGCCTTAATCAAGTGGCAAACATGGGCTGTGCCTGCTTGCCAAGTCCGTGCCACAACTCGTCCTCTGTTACTACTGCAGTTGTTCATATCCACTGGCTGTAAATCTGTGCCCACCCCTGTCCGTTTGCTGATTGTTGTGCAGTGCGCCCCCCAGACCAGCCCTTACCTTTGTGGCAGGTGATAGGCCACGGCCCTCTGCACATGCTTGTGCACGCCGTACATCCTGCAGGCCATGTGGTTGGCGTGCAGTGGCCCTTGCTCCCAGGCCTCTGCCCCACCCTCGCCTGTGCCGAGTGAGCTGTCCACCCGGCAGTAAAGCTCCAGGCAGGGCAGCAGCACCGACTCTGCAGCGTGTGCAGGCGGCAGCAGGCGGCCCGCCCCCCTTACTGGCGGAGTGTGCATGACGGGCGGGAAGAGCGGGAAGATGTAGCGCGTGGCCACGTAGCGCATGAGGTCGTGTGCTGCGCTGGTGCCGTCTGGAAGCCGCTGGAGCACACGCAGCAGCTGCGGGGAATGCGGCACAACGAGACTGAGCGGGATAGCCGGCCACATGACTGCGCCTTTGGGTGCGCATGGGGAAATGGCCGGATGGTAGAACGCTTGGACGCTGCGCTAACGATGGCTGGGTTTTGGGTTGTGTGCCATGCAATCACGTGATGAATACATATGCATGTGGGGTCCTGGTTTCCAGAACAGGCACAGCCCTTGGTATTGATCACTGCATGCTGATGGTGAACGTCATGATGTGGAATGCTAAAATCTGGACAACTGCTTGGCTCATCAACCCATGACGAGCTGACCATGAGCGTGTGCACATCATGCTGCCACAGAGACGCGGACCAACACTGAACGTCTGTACAATACACTGTGAGTTGGTTGGTGCAGCATGGCAAGATGCATGAATAGCTCGGCAGCAGGCATACTACCTGTTACCACACAAATCTGTTGCAAAACGTGTGTCACAGGCTGAATGCTTGCTTCCTATTCCTTGTGGTGTATGCATACCTGCAGCAAGTCCTGCCAGCTGACGAGCGGTGCAGGCATGTCCCTGTACATGGGGAAAGTACCCCAGGCAGGGGGGGGCTCAGCGTCATCTAGCGCGCTGCCACCAAGGATCTGCCCCTCAAGCACGTGCCAGTCGCGGTTCAGCTGGGCCACGTGGCGCACCACCTGACGGATCAACTGCTGTGGCGCCAGTTGACAGCGCGCATAGCATGACAAGACCTGTAGCAACACGCCAACAGGTGCTGAGCAAGTAAAGCTCCGGGTGGGCATTGCATGGGATGGCAGGACTGTATGGCAAAGCCTGGAGCAACACGGTGGACAAGGCCTGGAGCAGATGTTGCGGGCAGTTATGTCTGCAGCTTTCAACGGGCGGTTGATAACACTGGCGTGGAGCATGAGGATGTCTTGGTTGCACCGCACCGGCTGCGGCTGACATGTTTGGGCCGGCGCCCTGCTCGTCCTGATTAGGCACACCCACAGGACACACCCACACTCACAGATACAGACACACGGCCCCCCCTCCCAC
>QAXH01005824.1:172290-226242 GCA_004335635.1 Chloromonas sp. AAM2
AGTGCCACCACGGCTAGCACTGGTTGGATACAAGACACACGCACCTCAGTGCCACCACGGCTAGCACTGGTTGGATACAAGACACACACACCTCAGTGCCACCACGGCTAGTACTGGCGACCTACACAACCCCTGCCTGCCGCCTGTACCCTGTGCTGGAGTGCTCATGACTCACGCGTGCGGTCAAGACCAAGCGGGCCGCTGCTGAGCCAACAGCCTCCTGCACAGACACGCTCCCTGGCTGCACACTTGCCACGGCCTTGGCTGCGGTGTGCGAGCGTGGACTGGGCGAGAGGGGCTGGAGAGGGGCATACTGGTCCCGTGGCCGTTTTTCCCCAGCTTGGGCCAGCACATGTGCAATCACCTGCACAGCCAACTGCTGGCATGTGCCTGACAGCTCCGCACAGCGTTCCGCTGGGCGGCATGGGACGGCGGAAGCTTCTGGTGCACCGGACATGCGAACCATGCGCAGTGTGCAGTCGAACGCGTGTAGGCTGGCTGCAACAGTCAGCAGCTGTGCAGCCAGCGCGGCTGTGGGTGCCTCAGGCCCTGCCGGCCCCGAAGTGAAGCTCTGCTGCACGTGCCGCATCCAGCGCTCCAGGAGCGGCAGCTCTGATACAACCGAGTCCTCCAGCCTGGTTGCAGCTGCCACAACATGCGCTTTAGGCACATGCACTGGAGCAGCCGCAGCCGGTTCCCATGGTTGGCCCATGTGGCCTGTCAATGGCTGAAGCAGGCAGGCCAGCTGGCTGGCAGGCACGCCCAGCAGCAGCTGCTTACCTGGTGGGTCTGCGGCCAGCCCAGGCTGCACATCCGACCTTGCATGCCGCTGGCATGTGACTCCCTCCGCTGCATGATTCACTGGTGATGACGATGGCAGCGGGCTTGGTTCAACAAGCACAGAAGCATTCCTAAATTCTCTGGAACTGCGCGCCAAACCCCTCAAGAGCAGGTGCACGGAAAGCATGTCCAGGCTGTGCAGGAGCAGGCCTGCATCTGTGCTGTGCTGGACACCTAGGTTCTTGGGTGTGCAGCCAAAGGGGGCACCTTGGATGTGGCCCTGTGATGCTGTGCCTTGTGTGCCTGACTCGAGGCTGCCAGTGGGTGAAACGGGCGGCTGATGGAAATGCTCATGCATGCTGCCAAGATGGCCAGTGGCGTCGCATGCATGGCCATGCACTGACAGGCCAGCACGCAACCGTGATGCTGCAACTGCAGCCATGGCCCACTCAGCAGGCGTCAATGCAAGGAGCGCGCCAGGCCTGCTGAGTCCACTGACCACATGCAGCACCCAAGCAGGTGTCGGGCATGAGGGCGCAAGCGGGTGTGCGGCCATCCTGAGCAGAGCAAGGTACGTGGTGGGAGCCAGCGCATCGCCTGCTTGCTCGAGCGTATCCTGCACAAGTCATGAACTGCCATGTCAAAACGTGGCAGGCGTTGAAAGATTCGTTGCTGCTAGAGAGCTGAGACTGGGGCACAAAACATTCACAAATGAACAGATAAAAGTTGACGTTGAGGGATGTACAGATGGAACAGGCAGATACGAGATGATTGACTGTCTTACACCTGATGTTGTGTTGATGCATGCCATCGCAAGATGTACGCAATCCCAGCTTTGAGCAACATGCATGTGCTTGCCGCAGCAGCTTGCATAGAGGTCCAACCTGCATGGCTTGTGCAGCTGGCAGGTGTGGGCTCTGTGATGATACTCCGGCCGGCAACTGCTCCTGGTGGTGCTGCACAAGCAGGTGATGTAGGGCCAGGGCGGATAGAACGAGGCTGCACTCAGTGGTCGCGTTCTTCGGTCCGAGGGAAGTCCGAAGGTTAGCATGGAGGGGCAGGCAGCTATGCAGCAGGTGGCCCACAGACAGACACACGTGCGCGTCCGCCAAGCAGGCAGACGCTAGAAGGCCAGGCAGGGATGTCAACGTGGCGCCTCCGCACCGCAGGGTACCCAAATCCAGGAAGGCTGGCAAGGGCTGATGTGCTTCAGACTCCCATGACTCCACAGAAATTCGACCTGCACCTGCACCTGTGGGTTTACTGGTGGTGGCTTGGGCGCCAACAGAATGTGGAACGGCAGCGGGCGCCTGGGTCAGCGGCAGCGGCTGGGTTGGAGGGAGCGGCTGGGTTGGAGGGAGCGGCTGGCCCGGCAACAGCAGGCAGGCAGGGCTCAGGCTGGACTGCTGGCCCATCCCTGCTGCCACCAACCTTGCCGCTGCCAGCAGCCGCTCGCCCAACTTGGGCAGCAGCCCCACGCCATGATCCAATCCAAACTGTTCCAGCGGCAGTCCCTGCGCCCGCGAGCGCAGACCACCCAGCTTTGCACCGGGCACATCCAGGGTTGCCCCCAGTGCCCTGGCCTGCACCAGGCAGGAGGCCAGCATGCGCGCCCCTGCGGCCTGGGAGCACATCTGCGCATCATGCTCGCATGCAGCATGGCCTGCATGCGCCGCATGTCGGGCGGTCTGTTGCTTATGCGACACCATGTGCTCCATGGCATCCACCGCAAGTGTGAGAGCGCTGGAGAAGCGACTGCCCACCTGCCGCTCCATGTGCGCATGAGCAGCAGCTGCCAGGGTCTGCATGGTGAACTCCTGGTGCGTGAGCAGCGACCAGGGGCTGGCAGGGGAGGCAGGCGCAAGGGCTGGGACTTGCCTGCCTGCCGTGTGAGTTGGCTTCCGCTGTGCTCTGCCTGGGTAGAGGACAGAGAAGGCGCTCTGCAGGAACCTGCAGTGTGCAAGCATGGAAGCCGTGCTGCTTATGCTCAGTTGCAAGAACTTGGGACTGCCTAATGAGTGGCTTCCAAAATCGCAGCTTTCAGATTATCAATAAAGGACCTTAGAGCCCCCTAGATTTGCGTAAAATGCAATCATATAAAAATGCAAATTAGCTCTCACTGAGTTTCACGAAAGAATGGCAAAATATGTTCCTCACCCGCGGATGGTACTGCCGGCCACTGGGCCAGCCAAGCATCCACACGTTGTGCAGGTTCCAACAGCTGACGTGCTCGCACTTACCACATGGCATCCTCATACTTGAGCGACTCCATGGCAGCCAGGGTCCTCAGGCAGGCAAGTCTGGCACGCATCTCCTGGTCTGCAGCCGCGCCCTGCGCCCCGCCCTGACCCCGCACGCTGTGCACAGGCACGAGCGGCATGGGCATGCCGGGGACGGCAGGCGGGCGGCGCACGGCCTGCTCCGCTATGGCAGCGAGCAGTTGACGTGCAGCGGCTGGCCCGGTGCTGACAGACTGACGCCCGGGCACTGCTGCCTGAATTGATTCCAGGACCTGCCGGAGGTTCACAAACGGCATGTCCTACACAGGCAACCAGGGCAGAGCAGCCTTGGACGTCAGGCTGAGCTGGATGCACGCACTGAGACACGAAGCGCTCAGTGCCTGTAGCGGTCGTCTACATAATGTGGCCAACGTCCGAAATTCAAGCCACGCATTGTGCTAGCATGATGGTCTGTTACAGTGCCTGACACGTCATGGCAATCAAAGCACAGAAAGTCAAGGTCAAGCGGCGGTCTATGAATGGAGGTTGTGCATACGGACTAACGCACCTGAGCGGCCCATAAGGGCGATAAGCCCAGCGGTAATCAGAACTCAAATGTCAGGGTGCCATTTTCTCTCAACAAGCAGGGCAGGCCTTGCGCATGCAACGTGCACTACACACAAATCTTCAAGGTGGCTGACACATGACACGTGCTTACACGCTATACACACATGTGCTGTGTGCCTGTGTTGTGTCACACCTGCATGTGTGATGCTGCCTTGTGCATGAGCCGCTTGCCCACTGGGCTGAACAGGAGGGCGCTGCTCCCTGCTGGCTGCGCCTCCCCCTGTAACTCCTGCACGGCTGCTGGCTGCTGGCTAGCCTCAGAGCTGCTGGCTAGCGCGCCGATCAAACCAGGCCAGTCGCTGACAAGCACTGGGTCGAACTGGCATGGCCCGCTGGGCATGCCACCAGTGACTGCGCCTGCAGCAGGTAAGGGGTTGACAGTATGGGGACAAAACAGACAGAAGTACAGAGCCTGCCAATAGTTTTTCGAAGTCTCCACCACGGAACTTATTCGTATGCCATCATCATTGCAAAGTCTAGAAACCACGGGCCATTCGCCATTGCTAGTGCTGTTCATGACAGCTCTAGCCCTGTCTTTTTCATTACCTGTCCTGTATTCACTGCGCATTGCCTTGCCACAGAGATGGTGACTGTGATGAGTCCAGGCGCACTTTAACAGGCATACAGCGCCACTATTCCTGCTGCCTCCCACCTGATGTGTGGCTGTGGGAAGGCCCAGTGCCAGGGTGTGGGTCCTGCGCCGCTGCACCCTCACGCAGTACAACAGCCCTGATGTGATCCTGTGGCCAGGGCACATGCATGACTCTGATCAGTGCTGCCTGCCGATATGACCCTGACAAATGCTTGAACACAAGCAGCCACAAACTGTCAACCCCAGGACGCTAGTGTGGCTAGCAATCCTGTGCGGCGGCGAGGATTTGATCTGTTCGACTGAGCATCCCAAACTTGTCATGCAGGCAGACCAAACCGGCCAATTTTTGGAACTCACGATTTGCAAAGCGCTCTGTGGGGCGACCACCACTGGTCCAGGTGACCAGAGTGGCGACTAACATCTGCTGACACGGTGGTCTGGCTCTCATCATCGTACACCGGACAGCACCATGGTCTGGCGCCATGCATGGCATGATGTTCATGTATGAAGTGATGCACATCGTACCTGCAGTAAGGCCCCACTTTGCTGATGGGTCACCAGCTCCAGCTCCCGAACGGCGCTCCATGTGTCCAAGAACTGCATGGGGCATGCACGGGCAGCAGCAGCAACCCTGTACAAACAGCTCACACGCCAACCACATGTCAAACTACGCCGTGTGTAGCAGCAAAGCCTGGCGAGCTCGCCCGAACGCGGCTGCTGTTGTGCATCACGGTTTTCGCAGGAACCGACGTTTGCTGGTGGTCATACATTTCCACACAACATTGAGCAGACATGCCAAGACTCTGCTTCTGCCAAAAAAACACCAATCAGACCTGAGCAGCTGCATGTCAGTGGCCTCAATTGTGCTGCAATACCAGTATAGGAATGCTTGCGCCTGCTCAACAACACGGTGGAAGTGTCATTCCATACAGCAACATGGCGGCCTACTTGTTCCCACGCTGCATGGCGGCCTACTTGTTCCCACGCTATATGGGGGTTGCGCCCAACCGCTCGGCCTCCTTACTTACGCCGACCGGCCCAACATCATCAGCGTCAGTGTTGACCATTCAGATCCAGGTAAGGGTTCCCTCTGATGCGTGGATGAATCCCTTGACCACTCGTGCATGACATAGGCTCGCTGACTTTCTCATCATGGTGATGGCCTTACGCAAGAGCTTGTTGCAGGGGGATGCAACCTTTGTCTGTTTGCTGTAAGCTATTGAGTTTTGACGCACCATCCTAAATAGCGTGAAGAGCGCTCCCATTCCACACACACACACACACACACACACACACACACACACACACAGCACCAACATCGGTGTTGATCATCAGATGCGGGTAGGGCTTGACTCACCCAGCACGTGGGCACCTGCACAGCCCACTGCATGAGAAACTCCTCCTCTCCCTGTAGGCGCGAAGCCTCCCTCGCCCATGCCTTGGCAGCCGCTTGATGTTGTTGCCTGGCCTTACTGGAGACCCCTACAATGGGACAGGTGACCACAGGCAGACAGGCAGTTGATGGAGCGTGTTGCGAAGAAGCACTTTGGCAGTTTGACCTGTTAACAAGCCAATCTGATGAGTGCATTCAGGTCTGTTGGTTACTTTTGCAACCTGACAGTCTGGCAGCGGTTGGAGTGAAACCCACTGAATATATGACCGCCTAGGTGTCGGCCAGTGTAAAGAGGCAAGTCAATCATGTCTCTCTGAGGCGTGTAGCAACCACTTCAGAAGCATTTCCGCGAGCACGTCAGTGGCTGATGTTTGCTCAGCTAACCATCCCTAACCGTGGGTTGCATGCAGCTGCCGGCATGCAGCATGCAAGTCATGCCGCCATACTCGGCAGCCAAGAAGGTGATGGAATGTAGCAACATGCGCTATTGTGTTGTATCGCCAGGCAGGGGGTAAGGTGGAGCAAACACAAAGCCTGGCAACAGACATACTTCATGTACACGACTGAGAAAGGTACCGTTCAACCAAGCAAGCCCGAGGCATTGGGCAGCTGCACCACATGCTGTCAAAGCGCCACATACCCTGTGCACCTGCCCCATGGGCTGAAGAATGTGGTGTGGTAGCATACCACAGCGCCGCGGTTTGCAGGCAGGCGGCCAGCAGATGTGGGTGTGCCAGGTTTTGACCCGATGCATGCTGCACTGCACGGTGCCATGTCTTGGCCATGTGCTCAGGGCAGGCCATGCGGAGACTGCAGCAGGTGAGCAGCAGAATCATCGTGTGTTTGCTTCATCGGCGCATGATCAGAACAACATGGCATTTGTGAAAAACCCCACAGCTGGTGACAGACTGTTTATCCTTTCAGATCCAATTCCGAACACTGCACTACTGTGAGCAAACCATTGTGAAGTAGAGGCGATGACACTGTAGTCTCACACCTGGCCATGAGATGTGCAGTCAGCAGAATTGTGGTGGGCTGCATCAGCTTGAGAGCAGGAGGTACGACGAATGCGCCCCTTGGGCTTGTGTCTGTTGCACCTCGAAGGCTGAGAAGCGCTTGCTGGACAAGCTCTGGCACATGTCCCGCCGACAAGCAGGCGCCCCCCAACTGCATCCATGGGCCTTCGGCCATGTGAAGGGCCCCGCTCTGTGATCCCTGGCTATGGCAAGACGTCTTGGCCGGCCGTTTGCTGTACGTTACTGCCAGAGCGTCCAGCAACTGCCTGGAAGCTGCTACAGGGCCAAGCCCCTGCAAGCCAGGCAAGTGCACATGTGGTGACAAACACGCATATGTGATGCAAACTGTGCAGGGGCAGGTGCAGGTGCAAGTGGTGCCGAGCCTGGGCTGGGCGAGACACATGGGTTAGGCACGAGTGTCGTGAGATGCAATGTCGCTCACAACTCACTCCCCATGCCAATACCATAGGAAGGCAGGGGCAGCAACCAACACGCTCCTGCGATGTTCTTGCATCCTGGTGTCCTGCCCTACTGCGTACATCACAGCTGTAAGGGCGCCTTACTTCCACCTGCCACCATGCTGAGCTGACCGACAACCAAGAGCATTTGCACAGGCTACACAACTCACGCGCACAAGGGCATGCACAAGCGCTGTTGCTGAATCAGTGGGCAGTGCAGCCAAGAGCCCCTCTGCCCGTGCTGCCAGCACATGCAGCAGGTTAGTCAAGGACGTGGCCGCGGTGCCTGGCAAGTCCAAGGCAGCCTGGCCCGCCTTTGCACGACACTCTGGGCTGAGCAGCCACTGCATCTCTGATGCAGTCCCCGCCAGACCCTTGCTTTTGCCCTGAAGGAGAGGAGGCATGCTGCCCAAGTCGGGCCGTGCCAGCAGGTCAGCCGCTGCGACTGCCAGTGCCTGGACATGCAAGGGGCTTGCCTGCACGCACATGAGTTTTATCAGCAGCAGTAGGAGCAGCAGCAGCAGCAGCAGCAGCAGCAGCAGCAGGTTGGCAAGGCTAGATAGGATATCACTGGTGCATGCCTGCAGCAGGCGTGCGCGCAGACAGTACAGCAAATTGGCAAGCATGTGACAAGCACTGCTTCAAACGTTCATGCGACGAATGCCCTTGTGCAGTGGCAACCACGTGCATGTACTGCATGTGCAAGTGCATGAACATGCAAACCTTTCAGGATGCAAGGCCAGGTGTTAACCAGTGCACCAATGCCCTTGGAGTTCCTGACGCTGCGTCTGAAGCACTGTTCATGCAACTAAATTGCGCACCTGGTCCACCCATGACTTTGTCTTGTGTCCGGGCTGCCGGCTCATCAACAGCGACTGGCAGCTGCCCAACAGCTCCTCCAAGTTCCTTACATCTTCTGTGTTGACAGGCCAGCAGGCAAGGATGAGCCACACGCGCAGCAAGTCCACCACCCAACGGCTGGTTGCACCAAAGCCTCTGGCTGCAGCTTTGTTGTTCTACTCATCAGCTTGCGGCATTTGTTTCTGGTAACGTCGAGTAAACCTTGCTTGATACTGGGAGGTGGTGCAGGCTGATCAGAAAGGATGTGTAAACTGTGATTACTAACGAGAGTTGGTGCAGGCTGGTCAAAAATTGTTGAGCTGCATGCTATCCATACCTGCATGGGCACCTAGCAGTCTGGGCAGCGCAGGCTCCAGCCCCAACGCCACATGCAGCCCACACAGAGGAGCCGCGCCATGCATTCGAGGGCCGCCCAGTTGCCATGCCAATGCCTGCCTCACGTGCCGCTCCACCTGCCCCAGACCCACAAGCATGTCATGAGCCTCTGGTGCCGCTGCTACACTATCTGACCTGGTTTCCCGAGTTGTTCGCTGCTGAACGTGCTTCACTTGGCTCCTTGCCTGCCCAGGCAGCTGTTCAGTTGCCCAGGCCGCTTCACTGCACATAGTTCCAAGGAGTGGTGGCATCAGAGTTTGCAGCACATGGATGCCATGCACGTCTTGGATAGGCACGTGGGCTAGCTGGTGCAGCAGGCGAACAGCGCCCCTCCTGACTGAACTGGGATTTGGGCTGGTAGTGATGGGTTGCTGACTGGTCTCATCCGTTAGGCTGGACTGGACAGGGAAAGGGCCCTCAACATGTGAATATGTTGAATCTCTGACAAGTGCCTGCATCCACGTACACGGTGTCAGCGAGTCTTCCCCCAGCCTCTGTAGTTGGCTGCCGAAGGTGGACAGGGGAGCCTTCTGGCCACGAGTTTGCTGCGGCTGCGGCTGCGGCTGTTGATACCGCTGTTGCGTGCACATGACCCTACACAGTTGCTGCCACAGCTTCTGCTGCCCTGACACAACAGCTGGACACGGCTTGTCTAGTAAGCCCTGAACATGCACTAGCTCTTTGACTGAAACAGCACACTGACATGCTTGCCAGGTGTTCACAGCCTCCAGGGCATGCAGCACGTGAACAGAGGATTCTAACTCCCTTGCTGACGCCATGAGGTGCGTGATTAGGTAGCTGCCCAGCTGGGCCCAGGGCATGCCCACAGCCCTTGAAGTAAGCATGTCCGTGATGTGTGGTTGTGGCAGCTCTGGTGCAGGGTGTGTGCCTGTGACCAGGAGCATGGCTTGTGCCGTGGCTGCGTGGTCTTCAAACATGCCATCCGGAGTGCTGCATGCAGCACTGTGGGTGCACTGATGGGCCCAAAGCCGAGCCAGATTGGCAATCACTGCTGTGGATTCGTTGGTGGTGTGTGGCAGCAAGCTAAGTGTAAGCTGCTGCTGCTGAGCGCTTGTGAAGAAGGCGGGGTGCAGAGCAAGCAGGCAGGCCGCCAGCGCTGTGGGTTGGCTGCCAGCACGCCCTGTCCCGGCTGCCTGCACAGCATGGCAAACAGAGTTGGTGTGTTGGCCAGCCCTTGCAAACGCGTTTGCTTCGAATCGTTTGCTGCATTTACAAGCAATAGTTTGTCGCATACGTGCAGCATTAGTATTGCGTTTGTGGCCAGACGTGGCGAGTCAGGCTGCTGGGCACCGTGTGTAGGGCTCAGACACACCGGCTAGGGATCACAGCAGATGCTAACCACAACTGGTCAACTGAGACAAGTAAAGTTGGAAAGTCAGCATGCATTCCAGTAAGCTTGTGCACAAAGAGAATTCAACAGTAGCGCTCTACCCTGAATGCCTCGCTGCTGCTGACCTGCGCAGTGAAGGGTAGCAGCTGCTGGAGGCACACGTTCAGCTGAATGGCTAGCCGCTGGGATGGAAGGAAGTTCAGCACACTGCAGGTGGCCAGATAAGTTGTGAGGAGCTTCAGTGCTGCTGAGGGCAACGTCACTGGGGCTGTTGGTGGTATCAGTTTCGCTGGTCCTACTGACAAACCGTCTGGTGCTGATGATGCTCTTGACAGTGTCTGGGCTGGCACTCTTGCTGCATCAGAATGAGTTGTAGCTTCCATTGTCCCTTTGGTCCAGGTGCAGACCTGATCTCCTATGAGCTCCAGGAGCCCACCAGCGTTGATGTTTGTGGCAGGGCTGCCAGGGTACTGCCCCTGCAGCTGCCCTCGAGCCAAGGGCCGCTTGTCACACGGTACTGCTCCAGCTGCAGGCGGGCCGGGGGCTCTAGCAGCACCAAACGCAGCAGCTTGCTGGTCCCGTGCGCTCTGCAGCGGTAGCATCAGCCGCACCAGAGAGCGGCAGGCCCCTTCCAGCAGGCCTGACGTGGCATTGGCCGGCAAGGGGAGAGGTGGTGTTTGCCCTGCAGCTGGTTCAGCAGCAGTGGCCTGGCCCAGCTGCAACGCGCTCAATCCCCTGTTCACTGCTGCTGAGAGGGCCGGAAGGTCTGGTGCACTGTGGATTGCCTCATGCAACTGCCCCAGCTCTGCCGCAGTGTACTGCGGGCTCGTGTTTGGAGAATCAGCACAAGACGCGCCGCCGAATTCGTTGCTCGTTGTGGCATCAATGCTGCTGTTCACCGTGTACTCGGCATGCACAGGCCACAAGCAGGCTGGGTTAGAAGGGTGCTGTTGCCATGACATTCTCTGGCAAGTGGGGCAGCCAGCAAGCATACAGCCTCTCGTCAAGCTGCCAATAGTCAGGGCTGTCTGCGGGTGAGCTGAGCATGGAAAAGTCCTGCAATTCTTGGCCAACCTCACAAGGGCGTGCAGCCCATGGACCGTGCAAATCCGATGCATGCTGGCTGCTTGCCAGACCCTGGCCGCCGCGTGCTGCACCGCTGCTGGCGGCCCCCTTGCTGAGCGATTGTACAAGGTCTCCACAGGGTAGAAGACAGCCGCAAGGGCGGGACGTGTGGTTGCCGAGTGCCATGTGCTGATGGCTGCAAGCCATGTGGGTCGCATGGGCCGCAGGCTGGTTTGAATGGACCCACAAACTGGTGATTTGAGCCAACAGATGCCTCATTACGAGGCCAGACAGCTCAGCACGGTTGTCTGAGTACTGGCTGAGGGATTGTAGCGAGGCCTGCGGCATCTAACGCCTCTTTGCATGCCCGGCGCCTATCTTCCTGGATACTGTCCGATGGCAGCACTAACGATTCCAGCAATGTTGTTCCTCCTCATGTGCACGATTGACGCATGTGTTTGCTTGGTGGTACACCCGTCGCAGCCGTCGGATTTTGTCCGGTGGTCGCGTTTTCAGTACACACCTTCATCGCAGCACGAGCTGGGCATACCATTCGACAAGCCTGAGACACGCACCCGAAAGTCTGCAACTGTGCCGCATTAAACCACACATGGCAGCCATGAGTCCGGGTCCATCATCCTCTGTACTATGCTGACGAACGTTGAACACTGTCATGCACATTGGCCTTTTGAACCCTGGAAGTGCTTGTTGGTTCATCTGCTGTGGTGTCCCGGGCCCATGCCAGGACGAGAGTTGCGTTTGGCTCTGTTTGAATATCAAACAAAAAAGCCTAACAACACTAGCTGGCTGGACACCTTCCTCGGTTTCAAAGGGAAGTTAGGATGTAAGAACAGTTTTGGCAACCTGTTTTGTAGTCTGCCACGAACCACATTTCAGAGTCAAGGCAAGGTTGTGGGAGCCCTAGATTCATCTGCGTCCATTGTGGCAAGACTGGTAGTTTCATAAGCCTTCAAGGGCAGTCAGCAGTCCTGGCCATGCTGATGGGCACCCAATGCGCCAGAATTAGCCGTGCTGGCATTCCCAGCACGTCAAAGGTGAACAAGTTCATTCATTACATGTAATGTAATGTGTAAGGCTTGAATCAGGCTTGGGTTTTGATTCATGTGTGCACTCCCTCCTTGTAAGGCCCTCGCATGTTTTTTTGGCTCTGTGCGCATGACATGAAGAATGCAAGAGTGCAAGCACGAGAACGTACCGAGTCAACGTAATCAACAATCCTAATTGAAATCATTGTCAACGACTCTCACTGTCACTGCTCACAATCGGGCCATGAAGTCGGACAGTCAGTTTTCAACAGGGCACCTCATCCTAACCCCAAAGAAGGCATGACCGAGTTTGACTGGTCTGTGGGGGCCAATCTGGCTGCCCTGGCCTTGTCCATCAGCTCCTGTTGTCCCAGAAGTGGCAATGCACCGTCTACCACAACACGCAATGTTCACATCCACTGCTCATCCCGTGTGCGATTGACACACACACCTGTGACACATCTGCACACGCCACAGTATACCCAATCACACTTGGCCCCCACAACACATCACCAACACTGGTTCCTGGCGTTATTGACAGAATTTGTCCCAGAACTGGCAAACTTCTTTTTCCTTCTGCTTACCAGGAACATCCACAACAGACCACAGATAGCAGAGGAAACAGCCGAACTCAAGTCAAACAGCGGTCCGTGCCTGGAAACCATGTACAAGAGTGTATATAACGTTCACGATCGTTTTCTTGTCAGTTGCTTTTCCGCAGCACGTCCCAGCCCAATCTATTTGCACTTGACACAATAATCTTGTAAGGCGCCCTCGTCTTCTTTGCTGCTGTGGGTCAGACATCCATGGCGTCGCTGACATCTCTGCAAGCACCCGTGTGCTGGGCGCAACGGGTAAGATTGGCAAGCAAGCTACGCTAGGTCGCAGGCTTCGTCTTCCAGTCACCGCAACATGGGTTCTGTTCGGGCCACATCGTGCAGACATGCGAACAGCCAAGGCGCAGTGCAGTCCACAACCCGATTGCATCGCAACGCCGGGCAATCAACCTTTCTGACTGCGGACTTCAACGGTGTCAGGTGAGGCAAGACCGGTCAAGGCCCAGAATCTCAAGCCTCACGGTTCACGATGGCACACGATACAAGGCACACGGCAACCCATTGTGGCCCTTGTATCTTGCCTGCAGGCAGCTTGGCCGGTCTGCAATCAACGAGTCCTTGTTGTAGTTGCTAGCCAAGCTGGCGCCGGCGGCCCAAGGCGGCCACCCATCAAGAAAAAGGTCAAAAAGCTTGTTGACATCAATGGAGATGTGACCAAGGACTTAGGCAATGGCATGTTCCAGATCAAGCTGGATAATGGGGTCAGCGTGATGGCATATTTGTCAGGAAAGATTCAGCAGAACCGCATCAAGATTGTCATGGGGGACAAGGTCACGGTGGAGCTCAGCCCATATGATCTCACCAAGGGGCGCATTACGTATCGCTTCAGGCCTGGGGAATTGGCAGCCATGGCTGCTGGAGCTGGAGGTCCAGGTTCAGCACCAGCTTCGCAGTAGAGCTGGCCCTTGCAGCCGCAGGCGCTGCAGACCAGCGCAAGGCAGAGAAGGGCATGACGTAAGGCTGTTCCCTTGCGCAGATGCTGATGCATGCAGCTGGCAGACGGTGTGCATCAAATGACGTGGTGCAGACCTGCAGTGCACGGATACAAGTGCCCGGACCCGAGACAGCAGCCCCTGATTGAGCACGTAACTCAGCTCTATGCGTGGTAAGGCTGTGCCCGTAAGTTGAAAAGGATAACTTGCATGGTTGCAACAACGACAACAACAATGACCCTTCACTTGCGCTGGGGCCAAACTTTCTTGCCTTTTGACGGTTCACGATTTGAGACATGCCGATAAAAAATGACAGACTCTTGTCACCTCATGAACCATACAATGGTAGGTTTTGCACTAGATGTAAAACTGCTGACAAGGATAGCATATTGCTTCCAAGGATAGCACTGCTGTGGAAACTGGACCACATCCACACGGATGCTGGCACTATTATCCAGGTTGCACTCTGCATCACATAGCCCGAGTAAAGTTTGTTTGTTACCTCTCCGTTCCATTGCAACGAATTTTGTGTCCATCTACCCTGCTCTGACTGTTTTGTTGTTCAGATTCGTAGTTCTGCTTCAGGCTGGGTATCGCATGGGTATTCACGACAGTTTGGCCATGCCTTCCGTGTTGTCATTCAACAGCTAATATGGCTAACGGGATGCCTTCGGAAGGCGTTCTGTGGGGTGATGGCCACAAGGGCCTCACCACCCCTTGCCGACACGGTCAGATTCCCCTTTACTAGGAGAAATTTTTGCGCAAGTAGTTGGTATCTGCGTTGGACGTGCTACATGGTGTGCACTCCCTCCTTGTAAAGCCATTTGCGTCCATCTGTGCTCTTGCCCTGTGGAGTACACATGCCTGCCGTGCTGACCTTTCTTGGATTCATATTCACTCATCACATGGCTTCACTCATCACGCATGGCAGATGGCCCTGGTTGGCGAGGCATCCTCTCACTGTGCCGTTTCACCCACATCAGCTGGTCGTGGATTGCCCAGTTGAAACTGTCTGCCTTCCAGGGCAACTCCGTGTGGAGGCAGCGTCAGCCACGATGGGAAAGCAAACACAAGGAGTTTCTTGTCCAATACCTCCATGTTCAGTAGTGCCATTTTCAGAACACTAGTTTGGACAACCGCCCTGCACGTCAACAACGGTCGACAAGAAGCAAAGATCACCTACAGATGTGCCAGATGCCCGGTCTCAAGCTCTTCTTCCTTTGCCTGGTTCCTTGCACCTGCACCTGGCTTTCCCCTTTCCTACGCACCTGCATCTGCTGTGGTTCGACTTTGAGCCAGCATCTCAACCACCATTCTTTAAGTCTACCTTCCGCCAGCCATCGCCCAGCACACTGACAGTCGCACTTGCACTCGGGATTCACAGTTGTGCACTGTGTCTGGAGTTGTGAAAGATGTGAATGTGATGCATGCGCTGCCTTCAATGCATCTCCTGAGATCAACCTGCGATCTGGCAAGACTTTAGCGGCAACTGAGCATGTCAAGCCCCATGTGGCCTATACCTGTGCATCAGGTGTGGTCTGTACCTGTGTGTCTGGTGCCCAACCTCTGTGCCTGCACCCCTGGGTCAGAATTGGTCCAGACGTGTCATCCAGAGTGATCAGAGTACGAACAGCTGACATCCAGGCTGAAAGCAGGCCAGCCAGGTGTGGGTATAGTATTGGTATACATGGGACACATGCTGATGAACTTTGTTGATGTCCGGAAGGGCGCAGACTTTGTAATATGGTTTGTTTTTTCAAGTCTGCCTGTTTTTGAGTCTGCCCGCTGGGCTCATGCATGATGCCAGGAGCAGTTGCGCACCTGACGTGTAGCTGCTTGATTTTTGTATCTGTAGGGCATCAGTTAATCCAGCTCTCATCGTGGCTGTGCACCCCTGTGCTACATGGTGTGCACTCCCTATAGCATCTGTAGATTGCCTGAAGCCTGAGATAGGATGGGTCCCTTCGATTGAGAGAAGATGGCCACGATGACCAGGGCGTATGTGATCATCCCCGGATATATACGTTGAATAGAAATTCCCGGATGTGGTCAATAGAAGTGTGATAAGTATAATATTATGATTTTGATCACCAAGTATGAAATACATCAGTGCCTCATCTTGCCTTCACAAAACCCATGATGGCTTCTAGCAGGCTGCTGGGTCCCCAGCCATTGCAGCAGCACCGCAGTCCCGTGACCATCTCAGCACTGTTTCAACTGCATCATGTAGCCCCCATTGGTTCTTGTCCGACTGGGCAGCGTGATCGTAGGGTTTCAAATGGGTCCGATGTTCCGGCATGCCGAATTGGGCCACTTTGCACAAGCCGACGGAGGCGTGTGGCGTCTGCCTGCCTCGGGGCAACGACGGGAAGCGGCGGCAAGCAGCGTCTCGAACTTGATGTGGCCGGCCGACAGGTGTGCACCCTAACCGCCGCCATGGGCTGGCATCAGTCTGGCACAACTTGCGTGTGGTGACGTTCACACCTTGCTGGCCACGCAGATGGTGATTGAGACTGGAGAAATCGGACGCCAGGCCAATGGAGCCATCATGGCCAGCATGGGCGAGACGGTGAGCCATGCACTGCATGTTTTTGGCTCCAATTTGCTTGCGTTGTTTGCGGCCAGGAAATTGCAATGTGCTCCGTTGCTTGCGTGCAATGTTTGGGGCTCTATTCGCCTCCTGCATTTGAGTGGCATGTACCACATATCTGGGTGTGGTGGCCGGACGTTGCACGGCTGTACAGCTGTCTCCATTGTGCTGATAATGATATTGAAATTGATCAACTGAGATCTGTTGCAGCCAGTTCGCCTGATCTGTTGCGGGCGAGTAGCTTGGGTTTCTTGGCCCATGGTCTAGGCCGGGACGGAGCGCCAGCAGGACAGGTTTGTCGTTACTTGATGATGTTACCTTACACAGGTGTGGAGTGGAGTATCTAGGTCTGCTAATGCACATATCCCAGGTCGAGATGACCAAAGCATGACTGTACACCTTGCATACGCTGTGGTCAGGTGATCTACACAACCGCCTGTGCCGCCCCTAATGCCTCGGGGGACGGCTCCTTCGTGCCTCTTACAGTCAACTATGCAGAGCGCTTCAGTGCAGCTGGCCGGACTAGGTGCGTGGCCAAGTACAGCTTAGTATCGCTACAATCATAGCAAACAGTGACAGGGTAGGGGCATGCAGCTGCCCCTTGAACATCTGCGTAGCAAGGGTATGAATCATGATTAGAACAACTTGACGGCATTAGCAGTGGCAGCTATGCGTGCATTAGAGTCGCAACACAGCAGCTCAGGGCGGGCTCAGGTTGCCAGTAGTGGTTCTGAGTGCGTGTCTGTTCTGACGCTAGAGTGAGACCAGCGCTGCTCCATGCCCTGCAGTGGTGGCTACCTGAAGCGGGACGGGCGGCCACGCGATGCAGAGACGCTGCTGTCACGGTTGGTTGACCGGCCTCTGCGGCCCCTGTTTACCAAGGGCTGGGCAAACGAGACGCAGGTGTGGATGGGCAAAAGCATACCGTACCTCTTCGGAATTCACACGAGCTGATTGATTCATCTCGAGCCCTCGTGTAGAAACGTGTGGATGGGCCAAGGCATACGAGGGTTGGGGCAGACGGGGCTGCTTGGGCCAAGCAGGCTTGTTGTGCCGCCATCAACTGGTGGAAGGCAGGCCAACACATCAAGTGAACTGGACATGGGCAGGCCAACCAGTAAACAGAACCCAAGTAACAGCCCATGCAAACGCCATGCACAGCGGACACGTGCCACTTGACAGCATCAGGCAGTGCACTTGTCAGGCATGTCTGCACCCATCAGGCTGACACAAGGCAGGGAGCACTGCGCCTCACCTCCCCATCTCATTTGTTAGAATTGTATCCGCTTGCCGCATTATGCGCCTGAGACATGCGTACAGTGCAAACGGACAGCATCAGGGGGTTGCAGCCTGTAGATATGCCTCTGTGCGGACACACATAGCAGTAAGCACGAGCATGCAGTGTAGCTGACGTTGTCTCGCTATCTGTTAGTGTAGTGCGCGCCTGCAGACATACACACGGCGCACGCCTGTGAACGCCCGCCCGCCACTCCCTTGTTATCATGCTACCTTGCACTGCCCTTGATCTATGTATATTTTTGGAGTTTTGTTCAAAAACACAAGTACCAATTAAAGTGAAGTAGCCCGTGCTACGCCCGTGGCAATAAGACAGACAGGGCCCGTGAAAGTAAGATGAAAGAACACGGCCAACGCTGGCCAATGCGACGGTACAGGACCAAATGAGGCTGCTGCCGCCCTGCAGGTCCTTCAGTGGGTGCTGAGCTATGACGAGGGCGTGCCACCCGAGGCCCTGGCTATCACGGCTGCAAGTGCAGCTCTGCTTGTGTCAGGTGACGGGAGAGGGGACAGGTGCACCAGGCCTGGGGATTGTGCGTGCGTGCGTGTGTGCGTGCGTGTGTGCGTGCGTTTACATCTGTATCGCCCCACAAGTCGAACAGATGGTGTTCATGTACAACATCATCATACTCAAATTGCAAAGGACTGCTGTCAGCACTGTGGTAGCGCTGTCAGGCGCGTAAGGCATGCCAGCAGATGTGAGGCACAACAGGCGTGCAGCTCTACTAGGTTGACTCAAAGCAACCTGTGCTCGTGCTTAGGCAGACTGGGCTTGAGCTGTATGGCCAAGTGATGCGCCACACAAGCAACACGGAGGCCGGTGACGTTTGTTGGACGCTAGTGGAAGCGCCTTGGCGTGTCGCAGTCCCCTTTGCATGCTCGTTAGACGGGCTTGGTTCCCTCTGACCTTGTGACGCCCGTGCAGATATCCCGTTTGAGAAGGCGGTGGCGGGCGTGCGGGTGGGATGGGTCAACGGCGCACCCGTCATCAACCCCACGGTATGGCTGTGCCCATGCACCTGTACAACCGAAGCAATAAGGCCCGCTTGCCAGCCACATCCTCCAAGCCATGCACAGCATGCACAGCAGCACTTGTGCTTCCAGCACCATCATACAAGTTGCCCTGAACAGCACGTAGCCTCTCATGCGTGCATCCACGACATGCAGCCCAGGTTTGCGTGCACACCTACCTAGTGTGCTACTTGCCCACCATGCCGGCATGCGCGGCTCTGCATGACCCCATGGTGCCCCATGCCGCCCCATGCGCTGCTGCTGGCAGGCGGCTGAGTTGGATCGCAGTTCCCTGGACCTTGTGCTCGCGGGCACACGCAGCGCTGTGCTCATGATAGAGGGATTCTGCGACCTGCTCACTGAGGAGCAAATGATGCAGGTCAGTAAAGTTGTGCCATGGCCATGGCGTATCTGTCTCATGGCGAAAAGTGGCCTTGGATGTGTCGCATCGCCTGAAGTTTGATACGTGCTACATATGCTTATCATGATATGTATCGGATACGTATTCAGCGAGAGGTCAGGCAGGGGAGGTTGTACGGGCAGGGAACGCAGAAAGGGAACGAATCTCAGGGACCTCGAACCATGCACTGAAAGCCAGCACCAATCTCAGTTGCAGCGCACTGTAAGCCACCAAGTGCATCATGGTTTCTGGAGTGGGTTTGTGTTTCTAGTCTGTTCTCATACGGCATTAGCAGGTGTGGGAATGGCAGGAAGCGCCATACACATGCTTAGCATACTAATACTGCCACAGTAGGAATACGGCGCAGCGCATGTGCTTACCCAGTGCGCCTGTGCAGCCTGACACGATGACCCTTCCATCATGGCCAGGCAGCCCATCACGTGCTTATCAAAGCGACTGGCATGATCACTGCCAGTGCCTGGCTGTGGGTCTTACGGCAACATGTGCTGCATTGGTTCCCCCCTTCCCCACGACCGGTCTGCACTGCCCTCGGATGGATACATTCCATCATGCAAGATGTGCTGCATTTACAGCCCCTTTCCCCGTCAATGCACGCTGTTTCTACTTGATCTGTTGTGGGCGTGTGCTGCTGTCCACCACCACTGTGCAGGCCATCACTGTTGGCAGTCAGGTGGTGGCTGACATGTGCCGCCAGATCGAGGCGTGGGCCCAGCGGGTGTCCAAACCCAAGGACCTTTCGCAGCTGGTGCTCCTGCCACAGGTGCGTGAGTGAATGGGAAAAAAGGTGGGAAACAAGCGTGCATCTTCACACGGGGAGAAACAAAGGTGCGTGCGTGCGTGAGTTTTACATCCGTATCGTCCGACAAGCCGAACAACAGATTGCTCGAGCTTCATACACAGCATCATCGTACTCGCATTGCTAAGGTGCGCACACGGACAGGCCACTCACCCGCTGCTCAAGCCACGAAACGCACCACAAGCTGTGCGGTACGCACACACTGCACGCAAGCCAGGACACGCAGCACAAGCCACGAGGCACGATTGCTCCAGGCACATGCACTACCCACTGTGCCCGTTTGACGTTGACCGGGGTCGGAGGCAGGTCTGACGCGGGTTTCCGGTCGACACGCGGCCCGCAGACCAAACGTTTTCAAGTATGCAGAGGATGTCTGATGGTATCTTGGAGGCAGTTGTCAGATTCCATTGCGACTGGGCATTGGTGTGAGGATGCCTACACTGGGCAAGCAGCATGCACAAAATGTGTTTGAGTTTGAGGCAAGACATCAGGGCTTGTCATTACCCAGTGTGGATCGGCAGGTAGTATCGCACCCGCACCAATCGCACAACAGCTAGCAGTGCCACACAGCTGTTCATGGCTGCTAGCACGCACACACGTTCATGTCATCTGCCTGTGCGCCTGTGTGTGTTCCCGCCGGCCGTAGGGCCTTGAGGATCAGGTGATGGACCTGGTGGGCGACCAGCTGCGGGACATCTACAGCCGCAGCAGCACCAAGGAAGAGCGCTCCGCGGCGCAGGCGGCTGCGACAGCCAGGGCCAAGCAGCAGCTGCTGCAGCAGGTGTGTGCGTGCGTGCGTGCGTGTGCGTGGGTGTGTGGAGGGTGTGTGTGGGTGTGAGTGCGCTCGTGCGTGGGTGTGGGTGCGCTCGTGCATGATCCAGATTGAATCCCTAAGTGTAGGTGTGTGTGACTTAGGTGCTGCCATGGCAGAGCATCAAAGCCGTGGCACAGGGGTTTGGTAAGGAATGGCAGCAGATCATGGGCTGTAGGAGGATGGGATGCTCGAGTGTTTTTGATTTGAATGCGTGCAGTTGATACAGGTGCCCTTGCAGCAGTCATTGCTGATTTATGGATCTACCAGGACTGACTGACCAGTGCGATTTGTGCTGCTGCAGGGTGGAGGGGCGACGGAGATGCAGCTGCAAGTAGCGCTCAAGAGCGTTTCCTCAGACGTTATGAGACAAGTCGTATTGAAACAGGTAACTGACACGCGGCCATAGAGTACATCATGTGTGAGCGAGTGAGTGAGTGAGTGAGTGAGTGAGTGAAGTGAGCGTCTTTCAAATCTGTATCGTCCAGCAAGTCGAACAGAGAATGGCAGACATGCATATCTTTCGGAATGGACCATGCAGCTGCAGGCGTAGTAGGCTGGGTTGCCAAGGACACACGTGTTGCTTGATGGTTTCAGTTCAAATACGGGACATGGTTGCTGGTCTGCAGGGTCGCCGCATGGACGGGCGTGGCTTGCAGGACATCCGGCCCATCAGCAGCAGAGCCAACCTGTTGCCCCGCACCCACGGCTCGTGCCTCTTCACACGGGGGGAGACGCAGGTGCGTGAGTGAGTGAGTGAGCGAGTGAGTGAGTGAGTGAGTGGTCCTTTTCACATCTGTATCGCCTTAGAAGTCGAACAGAAGATGGCTCAAGCTCCATGCACAACATCATCATACTCACGTTGCTAAGGACTGCGGGGCCTGAATGGCCCTCGTGGCTCGTGCATCGTCTGACCCAATATGCATCTGCGCAGCCCATCACCAGTGCTCCAAGCCTCATGTGAAGTGCCGGGAACTGCTGTCGCAAGCTTTGTGTTGATCAGCCGCCTATCTCCACGCGATTACAACTTGCAGTTCTCTCTGTGACTACAGAGGGTTGCCTGCATAACGCAATCACATGTCAAGTCTCAGACAGGCCAGTATCTCATGCCAGTCTCAGGCAGGCTGGTAATAGATGTACAGCAGTGCTTGCATGTATGACAGTACTTGGTGCCTGCCTGTGCAGGCCATTGCCGTGGCCACCCTGGGCAGCAAGTCAGACTCCCAGAAGGCCGACAGCATGCGCACCGATGGGCCCGAGGACAGCATGTTCTACCTGCACTATTTCTTCCCACCCTCCTCGGTGGGGGAGGTGGGGCGCATGGGCGGGCCAGGTCAGTGCATGCTGGAGGAGTTCTGGCATGATGGTAGCAGCCCTGGGTTCCAGTCCAGGCGATGATGGGGGAATTCAGACTTAGTACAGCAGTCCTTTGCAATGCACGAGTATGATGCTGTTGTGTGTGGAGCTTGAGCCATCTTCTGCCCGACTTGTCAGGCGATACCGATGTAAAAAGACACTCACTCACTCACTCACTCACTCACTCACTCACTGCCCTGGCGGGGACCGCAAATCAGTCCACAAAGGAGTTGATGCAGGCGGTGCAGGTTGTCTCTTCATGGCCCGTTCAGCCTTTCGCCAGGCCATGCTTTGCGGTCCATGCCGCACTGTTTGCCGTTGTAAGCTGTTGTTTCAATGACGTCTTGTACCACAACCGCTGGCGCTTGGCCTGCCTTGCACCTTCCTAACATTGAAGAAGGGTTAAGAAGGTGTTGGGAATTTTTTCATCAGGTGTGACTATCTGAACAATAATCACCAGTTCACCAGCCCTTAGGATACGTTACGTCAACAACAACGACTTGCACTGACACATCTCCCTTGCAGGGCGTCGTGAGCTGGGACATGGTGAGCTAGCGCAGCGCGCCCTGGCGCCCGTCATTCCCAGCCAGGCTGAGTTCCCCTACACTGTGCGCGTGGAGAGCACCGTCACGGAGAGCAACGGCTCAAGCTCGATGGCCACTGTATGCGGAGGCTGCCTGGCGATGATGGATGCAGGTAGGTGCTTGGGTGTGGAGGGTGGCAGGGGGGGCAGGTAGGTGCTTGGGTGTGGAGCGTGGCAAGGGGGCAGGTAGGTGCTTGGGTGTGGAGCGTGGCAAGGGGGCAGGTAGGTGCTTGGGTGTGGAGCGTGGCAAGGGGGCAGGTAGGTGCTTGGGTGTGGAGCGTGGCAAGGGGGCAGGTTAGTGCTTGGGTGTGGAGCGTGGCAGGGGGGGCTGGGTGCGCCACGGAAGCAACTTGGGCAGCGAGCACGGGACCCTGTTACTGTTTCTCGTATTGTGTTGCACTTTGTTGCTCAAAATGGTTGGTCAATGCCTATCTAACATGTTCTTGTGTGTTCCAGCTGCCACGTCTGGCTGCACATGCTCAGAAACATCGCTGGTTTCAATCCAGATGAATTCGGAACAAAGAGTTATGCCAAGTTCTAATCAATGCCTAGTTATGCCTGAGATAGGTGGCTCTTTGCTGGTCTGCACTCACTGGTGCTCTGCTCCAGTACGCTTGGCCCAGGCCCAGGCCCGGGTCGCCAAGTGTGCCATGTTGCCCTGCGTGTGCTGGACAGGCGTGCCGTTGCTGCGGCCGGTGGCAGGAGTGGCCATGGGACTCATTTTGGACCAGAAGACAGGTCAGTCAAACACAGACCATGCATGCACATGACTGCCATTTGACCTGCTGTGGAAAGCCGCTATGTTTGAGCTGAGCAGCAGATATAAAGCGCTGTTCTAAGCGAGGTTGTAAGTTGTCACAAGATGTGGTGGCTGCCGCTGTCACGGCAAGACCACACCCACGTTTGTGTTAGTGTTGTCTGGCACAGTTGGCAGGAAGCACAGGATTGCCAGCACTGGGTGCCAAATCGCTGGTTGAGACGCAGCACAGTTCCTGGCTTTGTTTGTGCGCGTGCGCGTGCACGTGCATCGTAACATAAGTGGACAGAACATGGCGTAAACATCAACCACGCATTTCAAGAAGAAGCATGCCTCGCTTGGCCTTGACTTGGATTAGGAAATCTGCCAAGCACCTCCAATAACGCGCGGATTGTCTGTGGGGCTCACGCTAGCGTGTGTGCGCTGCAGGCGCGTTTGTCGTGCTGAGCGACATTCTGGGCACGGAGGACGCGCTGGGAGACATGGACTTCAAAGTGGCAGGCGACAGCCAGGGCTGCCTCACAGCCTTCCAAATGGATATTAAGGTGAGGCAAACGGCATGTGATTTTTCTTCATATTTCACGTCTGCGTGTCTGACAGGTCGAACAGAAGATGGCTCAAGCATCATATACAATATCATGATACTCATGTGTGTGAGCGTGTGAGAGCATGGTCGGTTGAGGCAAGGCGAGGGTCTGCCAAGGCACCAGGCAAGCCAGGAGACTAGGAGAGGGAAAAAGAGCACACAATGAGGTAGCTGTGTGAGGTGGCAGCTCACTACCAAAATGCTTGACACTCAAATCAATCTCTGGGTTGAAATCGGATTCACGCTGTCGGTTGCATCACGAGGAGGCTGGGTATTCGCTCGCTCCGCTCAAGCCTTGCAAAGTGTGCATGATAACGTGACCGCAGCAGGAAATCGCAGCACCAGATCGCAGCACCAGATCGCAGCATCAGATCGCAGCATCAGATCGCAGCATCAGATTGCAGCACCAGATCGCAGCACCAGGTCGCAGCACCAGGTCGCAGCAGAACTCACTCACAGGTCCTAACCTGGCCGACATCCTTTGCTGAGGGCGGATGTGTGGTGTGCTTTGTGTGAGTGCCTTTTTATATCTGTATCGCCCGACGAGCTGAAAAGAATATGACTTAAGCATCAATATACAACATTATCATGCTCGACTGCTGGCGCTCCCTCCTAACCCCCTGTGTGTGGCTCGTACATCTTCTGTTTGACATGTCGAACGATACAGATGTAAAGAGACACACACTCACTCATTCAATCACTCAATCAATCACTGCAGGTTGAGGGCATCACGTTGCCCATCATGGCCCAGGCCCTGGCGCAGGCGCGCAGCGGCCGTGAGCACGTGCTCAGGGAGATGGCCAAGTGTGACCCAGCACCGCGCGGCAAGATAGCTGACTTCGCGCCCCATGTCATGCGACTCAAGGTGAGCGGCTTGCATGGGAGGCCACGTGCATGCGACCGATTGGCAGTTGTTTGACAGCACCAGCTGGTGGGGAAGTTGTGACCATGAGGTGCTTGAGGTGTTCCGGGGTGTGTGTGTGTGTTGGCCGTTTTACATCGGGAGCGCTTCTTCACGCTATAAGTTGGAGCAATCAAGTCTCAGATACGCATAGCACACAAACAGGTGTGTGCCTGCTTGGTGAGGTACTCACCTAAAATCCTCCGGCAGGCACATGTCTCCGCTGCCTGCCTGCCGACCCTGACAGGCCATGCGGGTGCATGCAAGCAGCAAAAGACTATTGCTGCAGTTCAGCCATTGATCAGGAATTCATACTACTGCATGGTTGGATCAGGGTTCAGCCCACCTTGTTCCAAGTGTTCTAATTACTTGACTCATTCATGCCCCTGGAGGTGACATACATGCAAAAAGCCATGCGCGCACGAGTGCAGATCGACCCAAGCAAGAAGGCTTTGGTCATCGGCGTTGGCGGTCGCACAGTGAGGCAGATATGCGATGCAACAGGAGCCAGTAATATTACCATCACAGACGATGGAACCATGGAGGTGAGCAGCGATCACAAACGAAGACAGATCAAGTTGACCCTGCTTCCTGTGGCTCATTGATCGGCCTTGCAACTGACATTGGTCATCGCTGGGGTGCGCGCTCGCGATGAGGGCTGGAATACTGGGTTCGGATGCAGGGCAGCAGGCTCTCTAAATGCCTTTACTCAGGGCCTGTGCGTGTCTGCTAGGCTCAGATCTTATCATCACAGACGATGGCACCATGAAAATGGGCCACAGGCTAGGGCAGGGCATCAGAAGCAATGCAGTCTGTGAGTTGGGTTCAAATGGGGCTGCGATAGGGGTGTCTGGCCATAACTTGTGTTGATGCCACAACACCATGCTGGTATGATAACGACATCCAGTTTCCAGGATAGAGTGCCCATGGTGTTGGCACGCTGGAAGATAAGCCGCTTGTGCCTAAATGCAGGTAGCACAAGGCTTCGTAAGGCCTTAGACACTTGCAGCATTCACGTGCAGTGGGGCATTTTGCATGTAAGGGTATGCGCTCCTGGCTTGACCCAAACCTGCAATCGAATGCCTGTCTGGTGAGGAGAGATTGTGAAGTTAGCCTTGTGCTGTTCTCCTATGTGCATGTATCTGGAGTTTGAGGTGCTTGATGTTTACAGATTTCAGCACCCGGTCTGTCGGCCGCAACCGCTGCACATGATCTTGTTCAGTTGCTCACGGAGCCATTGCAGCAGGGGCGCATCTTCAGGTACGT
Organism: Chloromonas sp. AAM2; assembly: GCA_004335635.1. Classification (NCBI taxonomy): domain Eukaryota; kingdom Viridiplantae; phylum Chlorophyta; class Chlorophyceae; order Chlamydomonadales; family Chlamydomonadaceae; genus Chloromonas; species Chloromonas sp. AAM2. The sequence continues at coordinate 197,997 of QAXH01005824.1, forward strand.
ACTTGACTGGGACGGATCCTCGCGGCATGCAAAACATGAATTGCAAGAAAGAGCCTGCCATGTTTGCCTGACCTGTAGTTGACGCTGGGCTGCTTACGCTCCCCACTGCAAAGCATGTTGTTGTTTTGGCCTCAGCGGCATGTACTGTAGCGAAACTGTGAGCCAAACTGTAGCAAGATTGTAAGCCATCAGTCGTCGCAGCAGACCCAAACGAGGAACGGAAGCGATCACGACAGCCATTATGCAGACGCTTTGTCAGCTCATGAGCGGTGGTGCTGCTGCATGCAGGGGTGCACGCGTCAATTCTATCCAGGCGTTTGGTGTGTTTGTCGAACTTGGTCCCGGCGTGGCCGGCCTTGTGCACGTAAGCGAGCTAGATCTCACACTCGTGGCTGACACGGCTTCAAAGTGGAAGGTGAGAGCAGTTTGCAATCAATCCTCTCTGATCTTGAAGATTCGGACCTGTGTGCAAGCGATTGCTTGCCAGCCAATCTGAGCAGGGAGCTGTTCACGTATGTGCATTTGCAAGGCGGACCAGAAATTGCACTGGGCCTGTTGTCGCACACTTCAGGGGCAGTGCTTGTTGTTTGCCGATGTAGCTGTCTGTAGCCTAGGCTTGCCTATGTGTGTGCATTGCTCAGGTTGGCGATTTGATGGATGTGCTGGTGCTGGACTCGTCAAGTGGCAAGATCGCGCTTTCACGCCGTGCTGTGCTCCTTTCCGACAAGGGTCAGCCGTTTGTACCCAAGGGTAAAACAGCTGTTCCAAGCCTTAAGAGCACGCCAAGCAGCGTCCAGATGGATGACGAATCTGAGCGTGGCAGCAGAGGGGGCAGGGGGGGCAGAGGTGGTGCTGCGAGGCGCACTATTTCCGTCTGACGTGCAAGCTTCAAATCTAACAGCTCAATACAGCAGCTGCTGATTTCCGACACAAGGTTGTCCTGCTATGTATAACTAAAGGGGACCACATTCGTTCAAAGTCGTCTCCGATGGTCAATGACTGAATGTCTTGAAAGTGGCCACACCTGGTGGCACATGCGTGACTTCGACCGCCCCAGACAATCAGCCAACCGGTCTACGCACACTTAAACATGAGCAGCAATGTTTTTTCACCTCATAGAAACACCGCTGGCTGGCTCGTTGAGCGCAGCAAGGCAAGTCAGGGTGGCCAAGGTTGAGCCAGGTCGGTTTCTGTTCTGGGTACCAAGCGAGCCAGCCAGAGAGCAAATTTCAGATCTGAACACCTTGTTGGAATGGCCCATTCACGAGTTACCTAGCGATGCGCTTATCGTGAGCTGAGACGCCTTGTGCGAGCAAAACGAGCTCCAGAAATCGGTATTACGATGTGTCGTAGGCGGAGTGCGAACTCGTGCTCTAAGGTTGTGTCGTGGTTCTTCCAAGGCCGCTCCATCTTCTTCCAAGGCCGTTTGGATTTTGCGGGACAATATTGAGTAGGCTGGCAGTCCTGGTGCGTCTTCTGGGCATTTGATTCCAACTTCTCGCTTCACTGCATGCTTTTGATTTGACCCTGTCGGCAGGCGCAACGTGAGGTGACCGCCATAAGAGCTACCTTAACCTTGCCGACTTATGTGTGGACGTGTTAGTGGTGTGCAGTCCACCGTGTAAGCAGCGTTTGCGACTGCCCTCCTCGTCATCATTTCTTTTTGGTTTGCGACTGCCCTCCTCGTGAGACGCTGAATAGTGGACGTTTGGTCTTGCCTGAGCATCAAGGCTCATGGTTTTCTGTTTATCGACGTTGATCAGCGGGCAACTGACGGTGACGTCACGGACCACCGCGGGCCATCGCAAAGCTCGTGGTACGTGTGTCTGATGGGGTGTGTCACAGCAAGCACAAAGTTATCGCCATTGGTGCCGAAATGGCCAACTCTGACCGTGTGGCCACACCAGACCTTGACCGACAGCAACGAATCAAAACCTGCATTCATAAGACAGCCTGTCAGTCGAGTGGTGCGACCCCCTGAATTGCCGGGTGCGGCCCCTGAAACTCAGCTATGCGTCAGGCCAGGGGGTAAGTGTGCTCATAGGGATACCCGTGGCAGTGTCAGCTTCGTGGCTTGGCTAGATAGGGCATGGGGTGCGTCAGTCTGTGCTGCTCCTCACAAACTCAGGATGGGAGCCAGGAGCAGCAACCCAACGTCCACTTCCAGTTCGTGCACGGTTCTGTGATGCATGTGACTCATGTGCACGACACCTAACATAAGCAAGGTGCCCAGTCTGCGCGCCACAGAGGCGGTCTCGCTTAAGATTGGTGCCCTCTGCCTTTGAATATAAGCAGGAGAAATATAAGCAGGAGGAGCCAAGCCATGTGCAAGATAGGTCAGAGTCCATCGCACGCCCACATGAAGAATAAGATGAGTGCACCTCGAACTTGAATCACTTGGTCACTGTAGTGTGGATGTACCATGTAGTAGGGTGGTGGGCTACCTGCATCCCTTTACTCAGTGCCTGAGCGTTTCCGCTAGCCTGATGTAATGCCAGCATATACCCAAGGCGGATGTTGCAGGGTCAGACAGTAAAACGGACCAATAACGACATGGCGTCAAAGAGAGCTTCCTGGTGTGCACTCCCTCTTTGTAAGACTCAATCACACGATTGGTCGGATACAGAAAACTAGTGTGGCGTTGTGAGAGCCCAATAACGAGTAGTGCAGCAGATGTTCAGGTACACCTATTCTGGCTCATCGTGTATCATTAAGAAGAAAGAGAAGAATGCCAGTTCTGGGACAACAACAACAACAACAATTCGTGTGTCGTGCACTGGACCTGTGTTGATGTCTTTCTGTGGATTCCTGGGATGTGTTCCTGTGAATTCTGTGGACCTGCTTGGTATTCTCTCTGTGGCCTGTTCCACATCACAACACCGGTTCCAGTGGTGCCACTGCAAATTGTCCCAGAACTGACAAACATTTTTTTCCCACGTGGCCTTGTTTACAGATGCACAAGCAGCACGTCACAAGGCACTCGACAGTGCGCTCGTCAAAGAATGTCACACGACGCTTGCGCCAACAAAGACAAACGTCTGACGACCTTGCAAGAAGCACGCACGCACAGTGCAGGGATTCATCTGATCTCCGTCACCTGGCTTGTTTGAAAAGTTATGGAAAAAGAAAACCATATCCTCTATAGATACTGAACACGACATGAAACACTAGCTTGTTCAGCTAGGTAGTCCCTGTACTGACAAATTATACAAATGGATCCGTGCGTCCGTACGTCTTTTTCAACGTACGATTGTGCCGACTGTGGTCCAGAAAGCCTGTACAAAAGTAGGACTGATGTAAATTTGCGACTGCGCTGCACCGCAAGTACTCAGTCAGAGCAAGGCATGAATTGACTGCAAGGTTTATCTGACTCTTCAAAGTATTCAAACGCGGGTGTAGTAGTTAGCACTACTTTTGACGTTGTACATTTCGTCAATTCTGGACGTCAAACACGACGAGCAGTCCGGCACTGCTGGTGCCTCCGGGAAAGGGGCGCTCGGGAGGGTAGTTGGACCTGATCAGGGAGAACTTGGGCACCTCAACATCGGAACGTATGAGGAGCGTGTGCGGTCCGTTTGACAGCTCGGTTGTGTCTGCAGGCAGTCGGAAGGCAACAGTCATGCATCACATACACGACGCATTTACAACGGCTGATGTTCATATCTTTTTGATGTCTTGATGTCTGGTGTCTGATGTCTGATGTCTGATGTCTTGATGTCTTGATGTCTGATGTCTTGATGTCACGTTCCAGCTGGGACTGAGTACTCAATCAGTCAGTCAACAGCTCAACCAGCCATTCAAATGTGTCCTGTAGAACTCCTGTAGAACAAGGAAAATCATGCCATGCACACTCATCACCTGTGTGCGTGCTGACCTCCCACTCACCAATGATCACATTCTTGAAGTCGGCCTTGGATTGTCCCGGATTCAGCTGCTCGTACACTACAGTGCCGGGCTTGACGGGGTTGACGTTATAGTCAGCATCCACGATCATGTAGAAGTGGGTGATGCCACAAGCCTGCAGCACGAGCAGCAGAGTCATCATGATCATGTCCAATCGATTGTTTGAGCCCGCCTCAAAGCAGCATGCAAGTAAGCCTGACAAGGCATGTGATAACGTCGCTGTTGAGCAGGATAAACCAATGTCAACTGGTGTGGCTGAGTTCACAACTGTGTTCCTCTTGCGCTTGCTCTCAATAAGCTTGCATTACGGACAAGGCTCATCTCCCAACAAGCTAACATTAACTGCCACACACATGCACTACAATTATCCGCCAGTACGCTTTCAGTCTGGACAACTGAGGCAAGCACTTGCTTAAACTGATCAAGGGCGATCCCAGGCCAGCTGATGAGTGCCTTACCCCTGAGTTCTGGGTCAGTTGCATAAAAGGAACGGTCCAGTTGCCCGACACAGGCGGCATAGTCTTTGTGGTGTACTGGTACACAATGGTGGCATCCCAGGGAAAGGACATGCTGCCGCGGGTCCTGCACAATCAACATGGCGCAACGACCAGGCTGGCCAATGCTCATGGGAGAGGATGAGGTCGGCTGCTGCACAGCACAAGCTCAGACCAATAGGTTGCTCAGTTTCCTTACCCCCCCTGCCCCTGCTGAGCAGTCCTCCCCGGACTGAAGGCCATTTAAACAACAACAACAACAACAACAACAACAACAACAACAACAACACAAGGTCAGTGGTCCAAGTGCGGGTGCACCGGCAAGGTCGGCAGGAATTAGCGGCTTGCATGCCGCGCAGTGCACTCACATGATGCGTTGCATGCCGTAATCAACAGGTCTGTTGTTGCCGTTGTTTAGCCATGCTTGCCAGTCCATGTAAACGAACATGTCCATTCCCTGGCCCTCGGACAGGTTGTAGCTGGGGAAGGTGCCCTTCATACGTGAGGCTGCAGCAAGAAGACGTGCACACTATGAAACAGCGCCATCACAGTCATGCGTGAGCTTGTGTGATGCATCATGTGTAACTAAATCCGTTGATGTTTGTCATAATCGCGTCTGCTCATGTGCCTGGGGCAGCCTGGGGCAGGACGGGTCCAGATGAACAAGGCCAGGGCGGCCAAGGTGGGCGCCTTAGGGCAGTGGGCTTAGGGAAAAAGACCCACACACTTCTGTGCACGAACGGCTCACAAAAATGTTGCTGCCATACATACTGGCTATGTTATCTGCGCTGTGTGGTGGGAGGCTGACGAACTTACACAGGATTTGCTTGCCCAGGTGGCCGCTCAGTTTGCACTGTGGGCATTCTGACAGTCTGACGTTCTGACGCTATGGTTAAGATGCTGGAAGCTTTGAAGAATGCCGGTGCAGCACGACGAGACGTCAAGTCTATACTTCGTCAAAGTCGCTTTGAAGGGCAAGTGCTTGCAAAGACTGCATTTGTTGTGGTGTCGAACCAGTGGATGAGTTCTGATGCAGTGGATGAGTTCTGTGTTTCCTTTGTTTGGGGCGGGTGTCTCCTTGTTATCTCGATCAGGGCTAAGCGTTCAAGGTGGCGTTGACATTGACATTGGCAAATCTAGTGCATGCAGAACGGTGTTAGGTGAACCAGCCACCCACCTGCAATCACCCTGAAGTTCTGATAGCCATCCCGGTAAACCTTGGTCGTGTCAAGGCTGTACCGGTGCACACGCTGCAGCAGGCAAGACACAAGGCAGGCGTCAGCTCACACTATGTGTCTGCGGCACACACAGTGGACAGTAGGCAACATACGACATACAAAGGGAGACATAAGACATTGTTGGTGGAGCAGCACCCTGGCAGTGTGCATCAGGTCGATAGGTGACGGCAAAGAGATAGGCATGTGTCACTGCTGGCATGGTGCCCTCAACCTTTGCATGATTGGGATGAGAAACACACTGACAGGCAAGGCAGCACGCATCAGCATCCACTACACACAAGGTGGTCAGTTGCATAGCCCGCGTAATGTGTCTGTGATGTGGCAAAAGTCACGTGGCTAAAGGAGGAGCACGCAGCTGCCTCAAGGCCCGTCAGTGATAGTTCAACCTCCTGGTTGGCTCGACGCGGCAAGCAAAATTACCCACGGAAAATGGCGACTGTCAGGTCGCGTGCTTACATGGCCATGGGGATGCACACCTTGTAAAGTATCTGACACTTCTCAACAACGCCTTACCTGGCATTTCAGCAGCTGCGTCCTGCAATCCAGGTTGATCCAGCCTGTGGTGGCCACTTGACCGATCGGGCTCTGCACACGGCAGGCCAGCCAACGTGTTCAACCTCTTATGAATGCCAAATAGACTGCTCATCTGAATGCCGTACTGTGCCAGTTAGTGTGTTGGGTGGCACACGCACTCAGCTCATGCATGGTAGTGATATCGTGCAGCATCACGGTGACGAGTAGGCAAGGTTGCAGTCGTTGGCAGCTGCCCGTGTGACTCAGGTGGTAAGCGGGACTGCTCACCGAGATTGTCACTTGAGGCAGGTAGCGATCGTCCATGTTGTGCATCGTGATCAGCAGGTCAAGGGTGACAATGCCTGCAGGTACAGAAGCCGAGTTGCTTTGCTCCCAGTGATCATGTGTCGCATCGGTCCAATGACAGCACTAGCAAGTACACAAGGAGCATGTCTGCATATTCAGGCCACTTGTTAACAAGGCCGCTTGCTGACTGCAGGGCCTCCTGGTGCTATCTGTTGACCATGCTGCTAGCCCTGTTGGCCATGAAAACATGCAGTTGTTCATGTCACAATCATAATCAAAAATTGTTGTCAGTTACTCACCGCTGACGTTGGCGTTTTGTGGCACACACATACCGATAGACAACTGCTTGCTCTTTGTGTCCATGTCCTGCACAGGGCAGTGAGCAGGCGTTGCCGCTGGATTACCACAGCCACCATTTCCAAGTGAACTGTGGCAACAGTTAGATGGGCCAGATGACAGGTACTGCAGAACCAATGAAGCCATGCGTGTTCAGAACAAAGGCCATTCCAAACCAGCCAGACTGACAGACTGGCTCAGGCTGTCCAACATTGTAACAGCTTGGCAACGTCACAGTCCAATGTAACTGGCGATATGGAACGTTTCCGAACCTTGGATTCCGAATTTTGTTTCGTAGATAAAGGGGGAACTGATGTAATACGGTGCGATGATTACGGCACACAAAGGCATGACAGCATCTCACCGCTTGTGGTGGAGTGAACCAGACCTGCGCCTCCTGGTACCGCCTGGGTTCGGGCCATCCCGAGCAGTCCATGAAGTTTGTCAGGGGACGCAAGGGGTCAGGCAGCTGAGCGGCAACCTGCGAGGTAGTGTGCAAAAGGAACCTTGGCTGAAGGGTAGAAGTTCTACGCTATGTTCTACGGCAGGGTGGTCGGGCCTCTCACTGTGCCGCCGTTTGTGTGTATTACCGCATTATCCGTGGCTTGTCTTCCTCAGCGTCCGAGGTGCCATGGAGGATTCCAGTCCGACATCTTAACTGCCGTAGAGTACGACGGTCGCTTTTGCATGACTGTATGTGCAGACATCAGCCTTCAAACCCAAGCACACCCACTAGACACTAGCATCCTGGCGCAAATGCTTACCGCAGAGAGGAGTGCCGCCAAGATGACAGCGAAGGTGGGAAGAAGAGGCGCCATGCCGCTAACCTGCAGCGCAGAGCGTTCGTAGAAAGAAGGCTCGTATATATTGCAGACTACCTGCACGTAGGACGATTCCATCAAATTGCTGTGGGCAAGAACTTACGAAGGGTGTCGCAAACCTCTGACAACTTGAGTGGAGGGCAAGGCACAATCCCAAAGCAGCTGCTTTTCAATTCAGTACGCAACACAGTTTCGGAATAAGCAGACAAATCCAGTGCAGACTCCGGTCACTGCACCGGAAATGTGACATTTCGCAAATGTGACGCCGTACTCCACACATGACTGACCAACGTTACTGCTGTGACCCTCCCGTAAACCTACCCTTTGCATTCCTGACGTTTTGGAGTATCACTCTTAAGCAGCACCTCCGCGCATAGGGACATGAGGGTTTGTCATTTCGGTTTGTCGACCGATTCCCTGTCCTGCTGTTTGGCCCTTGCACCTCACAACGAGCCCAGCATACCGGCAGAAAGCCCACACCCACATCTACCACTATAACAGCCATGAGTCGATGGTGTTGGTTTTCCAATCCACGGGTTTGTCTCAATTGATTGCTGTGAGTGACTATGTAGTCACCATATGAAAACTGGCGCCTTTCACCTGTCATTGTGCAGCGTCACCTGTCAATTTTTCACCTTAGGTGCTAGCGAGATGTTGCTGAGCTGGACCATGCAATGGTACTGCGTACTATTGGATTTTGGGGTTTGCAGGTCTCTGTGAGCCAACTCTAGGTCAAGAATGCCTCCATGTATTGGGCAGATAGCACTCTCCAGAAAGACATTGCGAGCACTGTGAGTATTAAGTCCCGTCCCGCAAATGCAGCAGTGCTCAACAACTGGAGCAGCAAAAATCAAGTGATAGTCCAAGTCAGACTCGGGTCGCAAGTACAACCATGCAAAACTCGCTGCAATTCTGTGAAGTAAACTCGCACCCTTCGTCGCGGCATCTCTGGCAGGGGCAGCCTGCAAAGCATCGTCAGCGACTGAGCTACCACAGTTTCCATGTTCCGACATTGAGCAAGGAATGGCATGGAAGCTGAGTGGCCTGAACACGTTGGATGAAAGTGAGGCAAGCTGTCCTGACAAGTAACGGAGCACTGACAAAACGTCTCAAGCCATGCTGCGAAGTACCATGTGCATCACATGCCAAGAGAACATGGAGCCTTGCCCTCACCTCTTTTACTTCAACAGGCAGCCTACAACAACCAGTCGCACACCTTTCACGTAGGAGGGTACCAACAGTATTGTTGGCCTCAGATACTGATCTACGGTAATCACACCACACCAGATTTTGGCGTGCCTGCCTAATCAAAGCCGCGCCAGCAGTCACTCAACATCTGTTGCCATGAACAACGCAGCCACAATTCGTCGTGAACGACATGCCCAGATACTGACAGAGGTCCGCAGCATGCACGTGCTGCTTTGGGAGTTCATAAACTTGCGCTGAGGATAGCTCTATTGGTATCTGAGCTTGTCGTTCAACTCATTCGTCCATCACCGCCTGTGAACCTAAGTATAGCAATTGGGTATTCAATGAATGGACGCTAGCATGGACATTGAACGCTACTATGGACATTGAGCCTATGGACATTGAGTGTCATGCACTTTGAGCGGCTGCGGCTCGCTTAATTGCATGACAATTGAGGTTGATTCACTGTTGCTTGTGAGTTTCTCCTATTCCCCCCGCCCCCCCTCCCACACACACACCCGGAGGAGCCTTGACATGGCACTGGGGCTCGGAGCTGACGCCAGGGCGATCATGTTCTGCAGACTTGCAGCTTGCTTGGACAGGCACATGTTAAGGAAAGGCTGGTGCTCAAGATGCTGTCATTGGCCCCTGACGCCACGCAAACTGTTGTGGCATTGTTAACGACAGCATGCTAAAGCAGCCCATTGGTGCTAAACATTTGGGCCAGCAGATGTCCACATGGGCATAAGAAAACTCAACGCAAAATTAAACGCTGGCAAACACTTTGGCAGCCCGGGGTCGCCAACACTCTTCAAAGGGGAGATGCCTCGTGATGACAGGCCAGGCTCTCCAGGCCTCGTGATGACCGTGAGGTGCCTCTGCCGGAGGGTCAGTTAGCGTTACCACTTAGTTGAAGTTGAGCACAATAAGCCAATGCCGATGCATGGCATAATGCGGCTGGTTAGGTCGCTCTGACGCCACTTTCTCAGCCCGAGGTCGACGTTCGACAGCCCGAGGTTCGACGTTTTCAGACGTTGCTCGCCTGACCGGGAGTAAGCAGGATCTGGAGGCCACTGAATCGAGAAGGCTGTTGTGCAGGCGCCCAGCCTTTGCATTGGCAAGGCGCAAGGGCAGACGCAACGGCCCGGCCCAGATTTCTGTTGAATTGGAAAGATGGCAGAGGCGACGAACACACCGATCTATGTGACAATCTTCGTCATCGCATGCTGGTACACCTGCAACATTCTTGTGGTTCTCGGGAACAAGTATCTGCTCGCGCACACCGGCTTCAAATACCCGGTAGGTGGGCCATCACTAGGGGCCAGCCTCGACACTCACAAGGTTTAAAGCCGTTGAATAGTGAGTCTAAAGCAGTGACCAGTTTGGTAGATAAGAAGGGCCAGTCTATGGTGCACGGCAGCCAGGCCAAGCTGCGTGTGAGGATTTCAACCATTTGCGCTGGCAGGGTGTTCAGGGGGCAGACAGAAGCGCATCTGCTCGCAACTCTGCCCAAGCTTGCCTTGTGCATGTGAATACTTATTGCTATTGCTATGCAGGTGTTCCTGACTTTGTGTCACATGGTTGCATGTGTCTTGCTGGGTGTGGCAGCATCCTCCGTTGTGCCCATCAAGCCAATCAAATCTAGCGCCCAAGCATGGCGTGTGGCTGTGCTTGCCACCATGTTCTGTGGCACAATTCTGCTGGGCAATGCATCATTGCAGTGAGTGGTTCTCAGACAGCCAGGTGATGTGAGGCATTAGCAACGGATGAACAGCATGTGCAGCAACCGGCAGGCAGGTGCATGTGGACAACAGCACTGACGGACTCTTAGCATCTGAAAAGCTGCTAATAAACAAGTTCAGGTCAATACAGGTCGGCAAACAAGTGGCAGCGTACGAACAGAAGCCATTCTTCAGTGCATTCGCTAAAGGCCTCAAAAGGCCCGAGTTAAAACAGTCAATACAAGTCGCGTTGGGTGCTTCCATGCAGGTACCTGCCGGTTTCATTCAATCAGGCTATCGGGGCGACCACTCCTTTCTTCACAGCCATCCTGGCCTTTGGATTGCAAGTGAGTGCACACTGTGCTTTGGCATCCGCCCGCCACCCCGTACCTTGCCAACCCCTGCAGCGCACACCCTGCTTCCGGCCCCCAGCCAGATGCTCCGAGACTTAAGAGGCGCAATTTTTTATGTCTGCAACCTGGTCCCATGTAACACTTCCTCAAAACCTCACAAGCAGGAAGGGTACCAAGATTTGCCGGCCCGGCTAACAGCATCACCTGCCATCCTTTTAGTGTAAACACTGGTGCGGGCACCTTGACCTTCTGTAAGACCTGCCTTGGCCGCAGGGCACGCGGGAGAGCACGATGACATACCTGGCGCTAGTGCCTGTCATGGGGGGGGTGGTGGTGGCCAGCGGAGGCGAGCCAGCCTTCCACCTGCTGGGCTTCATCCTCTGCATGTCAGCCACAGCGGGCAGAGCACTCAAATCAGTTGTGAGTTCAGGGGTGCCACACCAACAGGGTGACAAGCAACTGCCATCCGTCATCTCCGCCATGTGGTTGAGTGGCGTCTGCTCAGTGGCAAGACCGTCCTTCCTGGGATGTCTCGGTGGTGCATAATGTAAAACCATTCAGCACATGAGAGCGCATTAAGAACATATGGTTTGGTGCCTAAGGATCACACGGCTGCATCAAATCAAGTTCATGCACGTGTGCTGCTTCTGCCTTCTTTGTCATTATCATACCTCATTATCATCGTCGTCGTAGAGCCTTCCTTGTTACGACAAGGGCTCATCACATGGACAGCCCACCTTGCTTTTCTATGTGCTTTGTTTGTGGCCTGCAATCCTCAGGTGCAAAGCATGCTGATGACCGACCCCTCGGAGAAGCTGGACCCCATGAGCCTACTGCTGTACATGAGCGGGGTGTGCTCCGTCATGCTGCTGCCCACGGCGCTCATCATGGAGCCCACTGCCTGGCAGGACGCCTTGCGCATCTACAGCACCAACAGGCACTTCCTATGGTGAGCTATGCACGGCTGGATGGGGTGCAAGCCACGCTGCCGACACACAAAGATTGGAGGCATGCATTGGGTTCCATTGCAATCTAGCAAGGTCAATCTCTGATGTGAGGACCTCTACACGGGGCTGCGTTTGCCTGGGTGCTGGGTTGAGGGGCAGGCAGCAGCGGATGGGGTTGCCGGGGCATGGCCATTGCAGTGAGCAAGAGCAAAGCCCATGCTGCTGTTAACATGTGGCTGGTGGCACAGGCATGCAGGGTGGCTTGGTGCAGCAGGGCTTGGCTGCTGGGTGCCTGTGGCACCAACTCATTGCATGTGCACTGCAGCACCTGAGCGCTCACGGTTTATCATCTGATTGGGTGGGCCACAGGAAATCCTCCTTGTTCAACTTGCCATGCCTTCCACTCCGTGAGCCCTGAGCCCTGCCTGCTTGCGCACACAGGTGGATGATTGTCAACGCTGTGCTTGCCTACCTGACCAACCTCCTCAACTTCCTGGTCACAAAATGCACCAGCGCCTTGACCCTACAGGTAAGGGTGCAGACAGAAAGAATTCTGGGATGGAGGTAGGCGGGGCAAATGGTTTGGTCAATAGTGCAGGAATGGGCGTGGCGAATCTGAGCATGAGGACTGGGGGCATGGGAGCATGGCATTTGGAAGGATGCAATCAGGGGCTGACAGGCATGCGAGAGGCTTGCCATTTTGAGTAGTCAGCCCCTGCCTTGCAAGCATATTGCCGGTAAAAGTACCCTCTCGTCGGGACGTTTTAATATTACTTATATGCTTAGTACTTATATGCTAAGTAACTACCCTCTCGGCGGGACGTTTCAATACTATTTATATGCTAACAGGCAGCACAGCTGCGTGGGATTGTGTGTGCTGGCAACACGCCCGTGCGGCCCTCTGATTGCCACTGCTCATGCCTGCCTGCATGTTTGCAGGTTCTGGGCAATGCCAAGGGCGTGGTGGCGGCGGTTGTGTCTGTATGCGTGTTCCGCAACCTCGTGACAAACCAGGGCATGCTGGGCTATGCCATCACTGTGTCAGGCGTCTTCCTGTACTCGTATGCTAAGAGACGGTTGCAGATTGATAATACCTTGCATCCTCTGCACGCGACTGCAAAGCAGCAGCGCAGCCTGAACTCCCCTCGGATGTCGGTGCACACGCCAACAGAGGCGGAGCGCAGCGCTCTGTTGCAAAGCAATCTAGGCAAGGCCATGTTCAGGCCGTGACTGCCAAGGGTGCAAAAGCCGCTGTGGGGTCATGGCTGCCAGGCCAGGCCGCGGTATGGTCATGCCATGTCACGTTGTACTTGATGGACTGTGGGTGCCTGTTGCAGAGCCATGCATCATGCACAGGGCTGCTGCACCCCACGTGCCATGATGATGGTGTGTGCCTGCTGCGTGCATGCCCGTGCTGCTCAAGCACACCATGCTTCCAAGCTTGTTGGCAGAGCTGCTGACAGGAATTTAGCGACAGCAAGCTCAATGCAAACAGCTATGTATGTGCGTGGGCGTGTGCACAGCTGACGATGGCGATCGACCTCACCAGAGCAGAGCTCACGTGCTTCTTGACCGCCGAGCAAACCCGCAAGGTTTGGCGATGCACAAGTTGCAGTTCACGTGTAGGGTGACTTTTCGGCATGCTTCTAGAACACGAATTGACACCTAGTGCTTGACAACTGCAGTTTTACGTTCTCTGGCTTGATCTAGTCAACTATGCTTTACGCCTGCCAGAAGTTTGGTATTCGGAGATCAGGCAGGGCAGGCAGGAATGGAAGAGTATATAGCAGGACATGTAGTGCGCACATGCAACTTCACGTAGTTGATTAGCGGTAGACTTGTTACATCAGCAAGTCGACAACGAGCGCTGGATGAACCAATGCAGCAGGAGGAGGAGGAGGAGGAGGCTGGTGACCAACTATTCAGCTGGTGACAAATTGAACAGAAGGACTTTGACATTTTATTTGTCTTTGTGAGTACTTTCTGCCGCACTTGCCGAACGACAAATAAGCCCATCGTTTGAGCAGGTGCATGGTCCTGCCCTGGTACATGAGTGTTTTTTTGCATGATTTGATCTTTTACAGCAAAATTACATACTCTCTGAGAGGCTGGTCTGCTCATCGGCGAAAAAAAGAAGTTTGCCAGTTTTGGGACAATTCGATAGGTTCATGGTGTCTGTGTGTTGGTCCACAACCAAATGAACAGGTCGTGTTGGTACACGGTGTGCTGTTGTGCGTGAACATGAAAGAGTTCGCCTCATGGTGTAATATCCAATATCTAAAAAATGTAATACATGTACATCTTACATCTGTGGCACACGAAGGCTGACAATATTGGGACTGCAGACAACTGTAGAAAGCGAGTCAAGGACAACTGCAACTTACATATTGGAACAACAGGGTAAATGGATTCACTGTCCAATACACAAGCAGCCATTGTTTGTGTATATGGCGTTTGAACCCATTGTTCTCTAAATCCACAAAGCTGAGAAATTGACGTCAGACCCAGTGACATAAAAATTGACGTCAGACCTCGGACATTGTACTTCAGGAGGGCGCACATGTGCCAACCGTGCACACGAGCCATGCATGGCATTGGGAGCCGTTGTTGCTCAGTATTGGCCAGGATGGTACTAGTCTCAACTCTTGCATGCCTTAGGTACAAACAAAACCCACGAAACCAGCTCAAGGGAGCCCCAGCTTCTTTCTGATGGCCTTCCACTTCCTTCAAGCAGCCATCTTCTTGGCATTGGTTGGTCCCCATGGGAATGGCTGACTGGGGTGCTCTTTCTTCCAGGGACACCTGCTGAGGGTGGTGGGTAGGGGTTCTTTGGTCATGCTTGCAAAGTCACGTCTCCCTATGCCTCCACTCTTACAATACAAAAAATAACCTGGACCGGTGCCCAAGTGCAGGAAATTTGGGTGACTCACAAGATGACGTTAAAGGTCCCCATACACACAACAACACGCAGCTGCACTACAAGAATGGCACCATCTGCGGCATCCATCAGCGCCTCCAGGAATAAGAAGAGACCCACTATGTCAAACGAAGCAGCAAAACCACTGGACGAAGGGCAGACGTCATCCTCAGATGCTCCTCCATTGCCAGAACAACCAAGAAAGGAGACTTGGGAACAGGCTGTGGGACGTCTCCATGCGCAACACACGAGTTTGCTCAAGAGAGTGAAGCAGCTTGAACGCTTGGTGGCGACTTACATTACCGACTTCTGAGGTACCGGTTTTGACAATGTAGTTCCTGTCTAGTCCTGGTTTGCTGTCCTTGAAGTGGCAATGCGCCGTCTACCGCAACACGCGATGGCCACCCCGCGATTCACCCTGTGTTTGTGCGCTGCTGTTATGTCGGTCACCGTTGCAGCTTCTCCACACTAGGATAGGATTATGCTTGCCAGTACAATGTGCTTACAAGTTTAAATCACACCGAATACAATACAAACCAGGCTCCTGAACAGCTCGTGGACCACTTGCTGCTGTCATGGCCGCGAATTCAGTTCCGAACGCGGGCGACACACATTCTCTTGGCCGGGGGGTAACTGAAGCATTTTAAGCTTGTGTTTGTGATACGTAAGCTTGGGCTCTTACAAACGCAACCCTGAACACTGATCGGATCTTGGGCCGGTCGGATATAGGGACTGTCACTGTACTGGGCGCAGATGACAACATTGACAGAGCTTGGCCAGACCATCGGCATGAATGTTGAGGCATGTTCTCAAGTATTCCATACTCAGTCTTAGCGTCAACGATACTGTTCAAGCAAACAGAGTCATCCCAATGAACGCAGATTCACAGATTCAAGGTTTCACAGAATCACAGAAATCACTGGGCTCTTGACCACTGGGCTTGAAACGTTTGGAGTCTTTTCGGAACACCCTGCCCACTCAGGCTACCTCACGTCTAACAAACGCCAGCCAAAGCTGAGGCAAGAGCATGCCTGCTTGCAGACCAGATGCAGGTGGCGCTTCACATGAAGAGCAGGTCTGGCCCTCCCCTGCTGTTTGATTGTTCTCATTCATCGTGATGCCCTCTACATCCAGCATGTGGTGTGCATGGCCCACGTAGTCTAGTTCTTGCTGCATGAACATGTACAGCCGGCGTATCAAGTGGCCCTGCCCATGTCGAACGCTGCCTAGCTCTAAGAGCATGACGGACGGCTGTGACCGCTTGAAGAACTGAAAGCTCTGCACGCAGCAACAAACACACGCCGTTGGGCTTGTACGCGTGCACACTTTGATGCTGGTGCAGTGGTGCAGTTGACAGTTGTGTTGATTGTTTGCCGCACGCCCTTGCCCGCACTGAGCAGTCCGCCATGCACTTAAGGCCATGTATAACACACACACACACACACACACGCGCGCGCATGCACGCGCACACTTTGGTCGGCATGTTCGCAGTGCATGCGGAACTGTGGTTGAACTCAGGCTCACCAGATGCTCAACCTGCATCAATAGACTCCAGGTGCAGGGACCCGGGGCGGAAATATGCAAAACGTCCAGCCTGCAAAGCATTGAAACGAACATTCAAAAACTGAGCAAAGGCCACACAACGTGAACGGTTCAATGCATCTGCACAGGCGTGACCCGGTGCCTTACATGGGGCTTGTGGGGTTGTGGGACTGCCAGGTGTGAAGCATGTTTGTCAAACTGTCCGAGTCTCGTTTGGCCGAGTCGCTGATCGTCAACTGTTCTTGCAGCACTTGAAGAGCTGCTGACTCCTGGGCTTGTAAGGCTGCATACACTTCCTTGGGCCATGCATCGGTTATGATGCTCAGTCGACAACCATGCTGAGTGGCCAACTTGAACAAGTGCTTCAGGCGCTGGTTACGAGTTGCCTGCATGCAGAGCAGCGCACGCGTGTCATTGCGATGTGTGTGTTTGTGAAGTGACAGGGCTGCCAACTCTGGGTAAGTTGCCATGACAGGCAAAGGTGCTGCATGGTGGGGCAGGTTCCCTACGCATGCTGTGTGCCGGCAGATGTGCTTTGCAAGTGTGATGCATACAAACGCCATAGCATGGTGCAACACCAGGGTCTGACAGGTGCACAGACACGCACACTGCGCATTAGGCGCTGATGCGCGCACATGTACACACAGACACGCAGCATGTAGCAGGGAGCGCGACACCCATGGCTACCTGAGACTCGGACGAAGAGCAGCAGCTGCTGATGCCTTGATGCGCACTCTGCTCCAGACACATGGTCTGAAAGATACTGAGTATTTGGCACTCAGGCCCATTGATGTTCATGTTTGCGTTCGCAAGGGGTCGCAGTGCCCGTTCCAACCATGGTGCCCATGCCAAGGCTATGCCGGTCACAGCAGCTGTAGTCTGACTCGCTGCCCCAGGTTGTGCTGAAGGCGTACAGGTGGTGGCCGCCTCGACAAACAACGTTGGGCTTTTGAAATGACGCAGGATGCCGGGCAAGCCCTGCAGGGGTGGCATACACGCCAATAATGATACAATGAGACAACCACTCTGCTTAGGCCACAATCAGGCGTTATGAGCGCTGTACAGCTGAGGCACCTGGCTTCCAGACGCTTTGTTTTGGCAGGGATCTTTTTCATGAAACAGACATGTTGTTTTTGCCATGCAAAACGATCAACAATTCCTGAAAAATCTGTTTGGGCGGCGATCAGGCGTTATGAGCGCTGTTGAGCAGAGACCCCCACCTGCCGCTGCAGATCTACATGCTTGGAGCCGTTTGCGCCCAGCCACGTGTTGGAAAAGTGGTGCAGGCCGACGAGCTTCCCGAACTGCTGAACGCAGGACAGTGCTGCTCCATCTGGGCCTTTGGCAGCTGTCCCATGGGCCGGGGTTCCTGGGATGCATGGGGATACAGTTGCACTGTGATTGTTTTTTTACAGTTGCGCCTGCCTTGATTGATGGATTACCCGTTGATATGAAAGTTATCCGCAACAGTCAGGTTCTATCCTGGTACTGTTACACCTGGAGCCAAGCGGGTACAGCTGATGCAAGCGAAGATAGGCAGTGTCCTACCGAGCAGTGCTGCATCCAACACTCGGCTATGAATGTGCACTGTCCTGGGTCACACCGAACACAGGCAACTGAACAGCGCGCCCTAAAGGCAATACTGACGGCCAGGACAGGGGCCTGCAAGCTGCCCTCAGCACACTGTGCATGCACATTTGTGGGATGATGTAGATGTGCACACACGCAAACGCAGGCAGACACACAGACAGACACACACACAAACACACACACACACACACAGGCAGACACACACACACACACACAAACACACACGCAGGCAGACACACAGACAGACATACACACACAGACACACACACACACACACACAGACAGACACACACGCGCGCGCACACACACACACACACACAAACACACACACAGGCAGACACACACACACACAGACACACACAGAGACACACACACACACAGACACACACAGAGACACACACGCGCGCGCACGCACGCACACAGAGACACACACACACACACACACACCTGCTTGTAAGCTGCACAGCTGTGGCATGAGCGAGGCAGTGTCGCTTGCCTTACAGCCCTGCAATGCTCGCGGCCACTGCTTCCGGTGCCATGGACACAGGTTGACAGCCCTGACAACCGCTGCACAGCGGCCAGCAGCCGCCTGGCAGCTGACATCGGAATACGTGCAAGGTGTGAACCACGACCCTTTGGGCTGAATCAGAATGGTGGTGGAGGTTCCATTCTTCTTGAGCCAGCCGCTATCAGGATAAACTCCGTGCAGTTCCGGGTGTAGAATCTGGCCGTTGGTTATCAGATACTCCTGCAATCAGCAGCAGACAGTATGCTATCCAAGGTGTTCGGTGGTTCAGCCCTGTTTTTGTTGTTTTTGTTGTTGTCTTTGTCTCTGTACATACGTGTCGATGCGTGCAATGCACTTAAGGGATGTCTTTCGCAGCTTAGGGGCAAATGAACTCAAAGTCAATTGATATGAGTCATCAAACAAAAAGACAGAATCTGCAGGAGCCTGGCAGTCAGTCGCAGAACAAGCATCAATTTCCAAGGCACCACCTGAAGTGCGGCCAGGTGTTGTTGGTTTAGTTGAAAGCATCGTCTGCAAGTTGGCCTGCACCCGCCTTAAGCATCCTTGTCAGCGCCTTGGGCCCTGTGGCCTCCAGCACCTCTAGCGGCCCAATGGCCTGCGGGTTGATGGTCTCAGCCGCACGTCGCGCCTGTGTCATCATCTTGTCCCAAAAGGGGTGGTGTGGCACACTGGCCATCTGCATGAGCACCACGGTTGAGGAGGCCCCATTGGCACACGCCTGCACTGCCATGGCCACTGGCACCACTGAGCATGCAGGCATGCAGCACATGGCTATGTGGCCAGACAGCCTCGTGTGACATGCCACTCGTAGACTGCCCAGCAGCCGTAATTCTGCTGCACAGCTGTGCACTTGTCGACGCATGCTGGCATATGATCACTAGAGCGCTTACGTGGTAATGACTGCATGTTGTCATGTAGATGCCCACAACACTACTCAAAGTGAACCGCATTGCACACAGCAGAACTTCCGGAGCCATTCCATGACGATAAAATGGCAGGAGCTTGACAGCCAGACCGGCCAAACTGCAACCCCTGTTTGCAACAATCGTATGGGCTTGATGCGTACCTGTGCGTTATTTACGTAGCCATCTTCCTCGCTGGGAAGCACTAAGCTGTGCCCTGCCAAACTGTCCTCAATGTTGCCATAGCATTCGGTGTCCATGTCCTACAAGTGATTCATCACCAGGATGAGGTTAGTGTGTGATAGAGTTAGTGTGCGACAGTGTGAGTGTGCGATGATGACACACAAGTTCAAATGGCGTTAAGAGCTTGTGCTACTGCAGGCAAGTACTCTTGAGCGCATCTGGCCTTTTTGATCCAGGGTTACGACCCCAACAAGCTGTTCTGCCTGATACAAGACACATCAAGCTGCCAGCCGCTGTTTGGCAGTGCTGGCCTGTCTGGCTGCAATTCGCCCTGCTCCTTTACCAATGTCTGATTGTCAACGTATTGTGAAAGATGGATCTGGCAAACGCAATACGTTGGCAGTGCAGGCAATGTGCCAAGGTAAATGTCCCAGGCAAGAATGTGTGAATGCCCGTAGGGTCTGCAAAGACGTACCATGTAAACGCCACCGTACGCATGCAGGATGAAGATGCGTAGGGCATCAGACATCATGACAACGTTGTCCATGCGCCGGAAAAGACCAAAGTACCAGCCATACTGCCGCTGTAGCAACGCCTCACCCGTGTCAAGGTCCCACCTCATGTAGCGCCAGCCCGGGTGGTGAGCCTGCCAGGGGGCAGGTGGATTGCAAGCATGCTGACAACAGCATGGTATGTGTACTTCTAAGGCCATGTGAGTTGTCAAGGGGTGCGCACCTTGCATGAGCGCCACCAGTCACGTCTGAAGGTTCCAGCCTGCAGCTGTTGCTGCAATGCTTCTGGTCCAGCTAAAAACATCTGATGCATCACGCGTGGAATGCCACCGGGAATGCCATCCTTGACTGGTGTGCCAAGTGAGAATAATTGGTGTTGCGCCGAGACAACGACCAAAGGCCAGAACAGGCAAAGCAAAAGCATCCATAAGCTGCGACGGATGGCAGGTTATGCTTGTCGCTTTCCACGCAAGATGGTGGCAATCTGTGCCCTCCAAATCATTTAGACATCAAGGCCCCCCGGACATCTTGTACGCGAGTCGGAGCCTGCCAAAATGCCCATTTGATAGCTAGTGTTTGACACGCCGTGGCAACAAACCCTACGTACACTATGAGATTACTCTCTTGAACGGTCCAGTAGGCAATGCCAGGGCATACCATCACAATCGCTCAGCTCTATCCTGCTTGGCTCCTCAAGAGATAGTGGCATTGCCACTTGCTACTCAGGTGCTCTCCAACAGACTCGAGCTTTCAGCGTTCACACTGATTAGCCATGCGTCCACCGGTCACAGCATATCATCACAACAACATATCATCACACCCGCGAGGCCCAATCACTGTCCTTCTCACGATGGTGTCAGGCAAGTCTGCGAAAGCCTTATAACAAGAATGATGACGAAGTTTGACCAGGTGCTTGCCATCCCTCTGTGCGATATTTGCCAACGCGGCAGGTTGTACCGTGTCTAGAAAGTGGTACGGTGGCACCAGCACACGGTCACTGGGACGTGCTTAAAAAGGCTTGAAATCAACGGGTCACTGGGTCATGGGAGGCCCGGCCAATCTTCTTCAACCATGCGACTTTGCACAAGGCCCGCCCACATTTACTATATTTACACGAGTCTTGACACGAACGCACAGGTGAATCAATCAAACGTACGTTGAATAGTACGAGCAGAGTTAGCACAGACACACCAGCAATTAAAGTGGCAAACACACCACCAACACCCATGCCTGGGTCTTGCTGCCGCCCCTGCATGCGTCACTGCTGAGCTGCAACCTCCGCCGGGCTCTTGGTGTCCAGTGACAGCGCGTGCAAACCCAGGGCAAACTCGTCTTGAAGCAACTGCAAAGACAGCAGCAACACAGAGTTTTTACTTACATGTGCCTTGAATGGAAGCAACAAGCTCCTGCCCAGGCAAGCAGACATGCCTGTCGCATAACGCACTACTGCAGCAGAAAAGCACTACCGCAACAGGTTGAAATCTTGCGCAGCTGCTGGACCGTGTGTGTTTGTGCAATCCGCAAAGCAATGTCGTGTCGTGGTCAGTCCACAAGAGCATTGCGTCCTGCGATTATTGGATGGACCTGAAGCCATGCTGCTGCCACTGATCATCGGGTGTTTACTGTCGCTACACTGAAAGCAAGTGGATATACATGGGGCATGCCACTTGATGCCACCACATGCCTGGCGGTACATGGGGCCATGCCAGCCACGCACAAGCACCATCATGGGTACAGATATGGGTACAAGTAGTAAACAAGGTAGGGTTAGCCCACGTGATGTTGATTCAAGGCCTGATCATCCGCCAGCCATGCCTGCAATAAGTGCATGGCCTGTATACATGGCATGACAGCTGCATTCCCAGTGCCCACTGCTGCCCCAGACTCAGGGTTGTGATTACGTGCAGAATCCGCATTTCCGCCGCACTTGAGACACAAAGGCAGCATTTGCGTCTGAATTGGTCCGCGAATTCTGCAGATGGCCGGCCTGCTGTTGCAGGGCATTCCTCAGGCGGCCAAACGCTTAGCACAAACCCCGCCCCACTGAGGCGTGTACTTCCCGCAGCCAGAGTTTTCAAAATCACCCGCCCAGACTTCCCACAAGAGGCCAAAAATGACCCTGCACTCGCCTACAGTTAACTGTTTATTGCGGGATGAGATATGGTCCACACGGTACATGGTATGACAGCTGCATACCCAGTGCCCGCCTGTGCCCCGGACTGCGGCCCACCTGGTACACCAGCCGCTGCCGCTGCACAAGGCTCTTGCCGGTGAATGCATCCGACACAAGCTCCACTTTGAAATGGGTTTCGCCGCTGCTGCCCGCCTTGCCATGCACTTGCCGCATGGCTGCATGGCCCGCGTGTTGGGCACTCTGGTTCTCAATCAGCATCCTGCAGACAAGTCATGCAACCTCAACATAAAGCTCTAGTTAAGTTGGTTTGGAGCATACATGTGATGCACATGCCTCCATATGCTTTTGTACCACATTCGAAATGGATTGAACATAGCTAATTTGATCGGCTGCTTCCAGGCGCCGCATGCCTTGCCCTGCTCCGTCATTTGACGTGTTGGTTTGTGATTTGTTTGATTGCGTGTTGGCTTGCTGACAATCAACACAATCGTCAGTATTGCTTGCCCTTGTGGCCTTGGGCCTTGGGTCTGCTCTTGAGCACATGAATGGCTGGATGACGAGGTGACCATGCATGAAGTAGGGAGTTCGAGGCAACCCTGGCAGGCTGGCGTAGAGAACTGTGGCGTTCTTACTTGAGATTGCAGTGGCAAACACATTCTGGCATTTGATGTTCCTACCTTGTGGGTTGCAGTGCGTCCTGCAGCTTCCTGCGCATGCCATCTTGTATGGGTGTGCTGCTGCTGCTGGCAGTGTGGGAGTCCTGAGGGCTGCTGGCATCGCTATCCGGCGACACACCATTGCCATTGCTATGTGTTGCCTGCACATCAAAGGCAAACCCACGCATACTGAGCCCGTGCCTACACCTCTACTACGGCACTAATGCTGACAAGTTTTCAGCTGTGTGCGCCACACATACCACGCACATGCCGCAAGGCTTGCTGTCCGCTGCTCCAATAAAATAGCAACAACAAGCCCATGGTGACAGGAGGCGTGCTGTGGGAACACTGCCTGCCTGCCTGCACCAATACGTGCACACCTGCTCCCACGTGCTCCAAACACCCACAGAATCTAGGGCAGTTACCTGCGCTGATCCTGTGAGCTCCAGTGTTTTCCGCTGCATCAGCTTGACCATGTTGAGGAAGCCGTTGTTACGACTGGGTGTCAAGCTTTGCTTCAACCCCAACATTTCGATGAAGTCAGGCTGCAAGCATGCCAACCGAACATGGTGATCAGCCTACCAAACAGAAGCCAAGGTGGAAGTTCAAACATGCGATTTGGTGATTCTTGTTGCACTGGCCAGTTTCTGAGTGAACTCCTGCTGAACATTGGCTTCCATGAAGCCAACCTGTCCATGCCATGGCGCAGTGCCAAATCCTGCATGGCGCAGCCTGCTGACTGGCGACACCCGCCGTGATTGTGCTGCCAACAGCCCACCAGCCTCACTGCAACTGCTTGCACCCTGCTCTGAATAACAGATCCATACTGGGCAACGTGGGAGTGGGATGCATTTGTGTGGTAAACACCGTGTAGTAAAGGCAAGTTCCTGGAGGGCTTCAGCACTGATGTCACACTGACTGACCATCGATGGGATTCCTCTTCAGGAATCAGGATCTATCCTTGCGTGTGGACGCTAGTGCTAGTGGTGTGCTGTAAGACACCATTCATGTCTTACTTGCAAGCTCATGATCTCCTGTGGCGTGCACCCGCTCAGGCCGTTGACCAGGAGGGCGGCAAGGCCTTTGGTGAGTTGGCTGTCGCTGTCAGCGCGCCAGTACATCTTGCCGTCAGCACGCAGCTCCGGGACCACCCACACCTGCAAACACATGTGTTCAAGGGATGACGCACACCACCTAAGTCACCCGTGCAGAGGGATGAGAGCATTGAATCGTGTTTGTCGCCTGAGGACTGCAGGCAATGCCTGCTAGTGTGGCTCAGTCTGTCAGTGCTGGCATTGAATGTGCATGTGCATGGCTAACTACTCACCTGAGAGACACAGCCCTCCACCTTGTTCTCCGGAGTCTGTAGCTCGGCTGGCAGCTTCTCCAACTTGGTGGCATAGAAAAGCAGCTGCTTGTAGCGAGCCATGGGGTCAGGAACCATCTGAAACGTGCCCACGATCTTTTGAAGAGTGGCTGGCAGCTCCGTGACTTTTTGTGCAAGAGCTCCGACGCTACGCCGTTCTGTCCATTCTTGAGGTCCCTGTGTGATCAAGGTGATGGTGCGTCATCGCCAAAATGCATCTGCCAGCCACAAATGCGAGCAGTTGTCGTGATTTGCTTGCCTTATGAAGCACGCGTGGGCACATCGCCCGTGGCTGGGACAATCGTCCCGTGAGGCTGCCGCCCAGCCTGAGACCAGCCTTGTCATTGGTGAGCGACATCATCTCGTTCAATCGCTCGTGCTACTTCCACACCGTGATTACAACTTCTCCGCAAACACAGGTCAAGAAAACAACCCGATGTTTGTTGTCGCGTACGTTACAAGCCTGCTCCAGAACCACGAATGCACCTTGGCCACCCAGCCGAGCCACCACCCAGCCGAGCCAACCCAGCCACCAGCCTTTCATTAACCTCGTTGACGCTAACCTGCTGGTCTTTTGGGGTTGCCCATTGCCTGGGCTGAAAATCGCGCGGACCGCTGGAACCTCTTCACATTACAGCTCCAGCCTGGATATCATGACTACGGATACACTAATTGCAACAGCTGCTATGTAATCATTCATTGTGGGGATCAGTTCAGGGCTTCAACTGGCACAGGGTTACATCAACTTCAGTGGCTGAGTCACAAGCTGCACGTGGCCTCAGCCTGTGCAAATCATCCCGAAGGGATTCGTGGCTAAGTCTGCAGTAGCTGGCATCTGCAAACTCCCATGCAGCCCATGTGAGCATTATCTCACGGCATGCCAGTGGCCACAGTCTTTGGGGGTTTTCAAGGTGGCGAGTATGTTCAAGTTCTTGGCACCCAAGGGAGCAACCCGCTCAGCCAATGGAAGGTAGTGGGTCCAGCCAAGCACCTGCAGAAACAATTTGACAAGGTGTTAAAGAGCTCCGTCTACTCCAGCTCTGGCAGCGCTCTCAAGCTGCAGACTCCCAAGGACGACAAGTCTGTTCTTGGGCTGACCCAGCCATTTCTGGTGCTACAAGTCTCGTTGCAGGTTCGTGCTTGATCAACTCCCCTTTCTACTCCCATTCCTCAGTCCTCAATCAGCCCACTAGTAGTCAGATTGCGTTCACTGCGCCTAGACATGGGGGTATCGCCATGCACTGCATGCTCCTGCTGTCTGCACATGCAGGGCCAGCCACTGACTCTGGAGCTGGTAGTGCAGGACACCTCAGCAACACGCAGGCGCCTGATCTTCTCTTCATCCTTCACAGATGCCAAGGTCACGCCATTGCACTGCCAGGTAGGCAGGTTCACTGGTAGCTACAGCAGCAAAGCACAGCGTGGCTGGGTGGAGCCACAGCTGATTCGCAACAAACTGCTAAGCTGGCAGCACGAGCAGGCGTGCAGTGCGCAGTAGCCGAAGCAACATGACGCCATGGGTTGGTACTGCTGGGCCCAGGCGGGTGGCCATGCATGTATGGCAGCCCTCGGTTTGCAAAAATGATCACAAGGTAGCTCAATCAGGAAGGGTCCGAAGCCCGTCCAGCATGCATGTGAAGGGAATTCTGACACAACGGTAGTAGTGGTGGTGGCCACCCCTTGGGTTGCTATCCTGTCAGCAAACTCCGTTAGGCTTTGAACAGCCTGAGAATCATCACGCCCGACGTCAAAACATCGCTCTGATGCCTCATCACACAGCTACTGCGTTGAACATGAGCATCTGGGCGAAGGCGCACTGCAGCTGACAAGAATGTGTGCTCTGCAGGTGCCGTTCGTGGCCGTGGCGCGTGGCACATGGCTCAACCTCACGCTTCCCCTGGCGGAGCTCGTGCCCCTGTTCTTCAGGTGGGCACTGACGCATGCATGCAACAGGCACATGGGGCGCTCGTGCACAGTTTACCTGCTGTGCAGTCGTTTCAGAACTCAGCACCATGGCCTAGCAGGTCCAGGTCCACACTGCACCACACTGCACCACACTGCAGAGTCGATCATGTGACCAAGTCAAGTGTCTTGAATACCGATCGAGTGTTTGCTGCAACTATGCACGTCAAATACATTTGGCAATCCATCATAACTGCCCTTGACTCCACTGACAGGCAGTGGGAGACAATTCTGATGCCTAGTATCCTTCACCCATGTGGCGGGTGTCTTGACCATGCTGTACTTGACCTTATCCTAGGCTGAGTCCGTGTGCGCACGTGCAGAGGTGCTGCCTTTCGCAGCGTGGACAGCCTGCTGATTAGCGGCAGCTGCCGTCTGCGGCGCGTGTTCACGCTGCGGGATGCGCCCTATGACCTGCTGGTGCCCGGGGGTGGGCCGGAGGCACCGCAGCCCAGGCCGCTGCCGAGGGGACTGGAGATGCCGCCAGAGCTGGAAGTTTTCACACAGGTGCGCGTGTGTGTGTGCGTGTGTGTGCGCACGTGCATGCTTGTGTGGGTGTGGGTGTGGGTGTGGGTGTGGGTGCGTGTGTGGGTGTGGGTGTGGGTGCGTGTGTGGGTGTGGGTGTGCGTGTGGGTGCGTGTGTGGGTGCGGGGGTGGGTGTGGGTGTGGGTGTTTTTATCTGTATTGTCCCACAGGTGAAACAGAAGATTGCGTAAGCGGAAGTGGAACATAAGATTGCGGGTGTGCATGTGTGCGTGTGTGTGCATGCCATGCATGCTAGTTGGAATGGACCATCACACAACAGCTTTGATGACAATGTGTTAGTGAATTGTTTGCGATGCAAACGATCCAAGCAGGAAATGCGTTTTTACAACTGCCATGCATCTGTATTCATGCACGCATGCAGGTACTTGACGCACGCTCGCTTTACAGCATGGGTGTGCAGTTGCCCGGCAGCTCCACTGCCCAGGGTGCATCACGTGCTTCAACAGCCGGCCGGGGCAGCGGCTCGTTGCACCCCGCACGCCTCACCACCGCCCAGGGGCCCAATGAGTGCAGCCGACGTGCACCTGGGGACAGCACAGCCCCTTCATTGGTCACGATGCCAGCTCCACTACTACTGAACTCATCGGACGATGAAAGCTGCTTGTCACCGCCTGCCTTGTTCACTCCAGTCGGGGAGCCTGGGCCAAGTGCAGGCCAGGACAGCTTCAAGCGTCATGGCGAGCATGCACCGGGCAGCTGGGCCACCGCTGTTAGGCGGGGTGCTGTGCCGTGCCCGCTTGGGCAGGGCTTGGGTAGCCCATGCGCTTCACCGGGTGATCCCCTGGCACCCTGGAATGCCAACGCAACAGAAGGGGGCATGCGCGGCAGCGCAGGGCGCAGTGGTGCAGCACGCTGTGACCCCAAAGAGGGGTGTGCGGGGGCGTCAAGCGGGGCAGCAGTGGGGCTTGGGTTGCTGCTGCCGCCCACGCCCGCTTTTGCGGGGTCCGGACCTGGCCGGCCAACCACTGACAGCGCGGCTGTGGTGGGCAGTGGCGGGCGCTTGCGGTCTTCTCCTGTGGCAGGCAGGCGAGCTATCTCCGCACAGGTCGGCCTGCGAACAAACGATGCAGGGGCCGCGCCCAAAGGCGGGGCTGCAGCAGCCGGGCTACGCACAAAGTCGCCAGGGCCTGGCAGCAATGGACTTGTTAGCAATGGCCGCAGACGCGGTAGTCCAAGCGGGCGAACTGCAGACAGCGCGATGGGCGCTGGTGCTGCGGCCCAGTGTCGCCTGTCATCCTCGGGGTGTTTGGAAGCACAGCAGACAGTCATGGAAGCCCTTCCCCGGAGCATGGTGGTGACTCCGGGATCACCCAGTACCCGCTATGGGCGACGGGTTGGTGGGACAGCAGGTGCCGGGTGCTCTGCAGGTGTCAACATCCCTTACACCATCCAGGAGGGTGAGGCCATGAAGACGACTCCAAGAGGTTTGAACGTGACGCACCAGACACAGCCTGCAGGGAAGGCCTCAGGCGCAGGGGTGTCGGGGGCGGCCGGGCAACAGCCCGCCAGCCAGCAGGCCCGTCGCTTGGCGTCCCCAAACGCTGGCCGTGCACACCAGGCCACCAACAGTGGCGCTCCAGCCTCCGC
>QAXH01005825.1:9718-32563 GCA_004335635.1 Chloromonas sp. AAM2
CGCCCTGGCCTACCCTGAGCAAGAATGCAAAACGAAAGCAGGGAACAAAGCAGGCAAGGCAGGCCAACCCAAAACGGAGCCGCCGAAGTCAAGGCCAAAGACTAGAAAAAGGGACGCTAGAAGGGCCTGGTTGAACCCTTGGAACGCGTTGGCAAGGCCAGCTGGCGAGACCACAGTCGAACTGATTTGCAACGTCCGTGGCTGGTGGACTGCACCCTGTCAGAGTGAGACGATGAGCTTGCTTAGACCCAGGAGACCAGCACAGCTTCACACAACAACAGCAGTCTTACTGACAGATTGGCACTGGAGGCTTGTGCATCAAAGAGAGCATCCGTCCGGAGTTGTTGTCAACACATCAAACAAAAGAGCACACTTGCTTGCGTCGAGCCAGGCAGGCAAAACAGTGCGGAGAGACGCTTCACTCTTTGCTAGAGTGAGCGGGCCCACGTGCAGGGAATTGAATTACGAATGTCGGGTGTTTGGATTGCCGGAGCAGAGAGAGTGCGCGACTGCGTAACTCAACAATGAATCTGCTTGCTGAGGCAGCGCATCGTTTTCTGCGCAAGCAACACTCAGAGGTACGTGGCATGCACAAGGACAACATGCGATGGTTTGTCCCTTGGAGCAAGCTCGCACATCATACACAGCGATGATACGACTAGGCTGGATGCTCGGCACGTCCGCTGGTTTTGCTGCCGGAAATGGCCACTCCGGATGCTTGCCTGCCTGCCGGCGTGTCACAGGGTGCACCTACACCACACAAGCTCCTTGCCCGTCTCATCTCTTTGCTGAGATCGTACCCAGGAGGGCTCACGGAGGCTGTCATTATCACTGAACTGTCCAAGTTGGTGAGGGCCCCAAAAGCCAATCTTGGCACTTGGGTTTGGGTGGGCATAAAATTGGCAAGTTGAATACCTCAGTTTGGCTGCATGAGAGCTACAGGAGCACTCAACATTGCACAATTCTGCCAAGGCAACCAATAGAGAGTTTGGGCATGCCTGTGCCTGCATCTTAAGCAGCGGTGCAGTTCTACTGCTCTGCCATGGCAAACAGATGAGTTGCATCTGTCTTGCTCTACGTCTCATACATCAATGATTGGTGGCTGCATGGCTTTAGACAGCTTGATTAAGAACGCCACTTGTATCCAATGCAGGTTGGGTTGCGGCTTGTTGCACTGGGTTGCGGCTTGGGCATTTCAGGCACTTCAGGCACTTCAGGCAATTCAGGCACTTGCCCAATCCCTGTATCTACCAAAGCAGCATCAGAGAATGCAAATCATTCCATGCATGCCTGTATCTACGATACTGTTGCCTGAGGGTCTACATCAAAGCACTACAGGCATCAGCAGAGCTGCGTGGAACTAGCAACAGTAGCCTCTCATCAAGCAAGCATCCACATATCTATGCCATTGTTGTAACACATACAGGTGTCTACGTCGAAGCACCACAGGCATCAAGAGAGCTGCGTGAAAACCGCAACAGTAACAGCCTCTCATCAAGGCAAACGTCCGGCCGACCAGGCATGGTCCACAGACAACAAAGAAAACTCTCCGTCACAGCCGCACCCAGACAACCACCAGCCCGGCCTGGTATCCTTGCATCAGCTGATCAAGCGAAGCCAGGCAGCCCGGCTTGCATGGCGTGCACCCCTGGCCCTGGCTCAAGCCCAGGCCTGCACTCAGCAACCCGGCCCTGCTATTGCTGCTGGCAGCCCGGCAGGCACTGGTGGCAGTGGAGTGGCGGTAGCTGCAGTCCACTTAGTTGACTGCCTGACAGCGGTAAGCAGCAGGGCAGGGTGCGGCAAGCGGGCCTATACTTTATGTAGAGTATTGCCACTTCTGGTGATCTGCGGTCTGTGTGGCGTCACACCAACCATCAATGTGACTATCTGTACAGGACGTACAAGCACACCGCTGTTTACCCCATGTGCGAATGACACACACACACACACACATACATGTTTTGCTGACACGCAATGGTTGCTGGCAGTATTACAGACCTGTTCACACAAATTGTCCCAGAACTGGCAATTTTTTTTGTTTGGCCAAGCCCCCCCCTCCCCCTCTCTACAGGGCCATGTCTTGGTGACAGTGACAGTTTGATCAATCAATTGGTTGTTGCTCTACATTGACGACTAGTTAGGTTTTACTTGAGCCTCCGTGGTGCCAGCTGCGGCTGTGCGCATCGTTTTCGTTGCGCAGGCCGCCAGTGGGTCCGGTGCGCCTGCCCCCCAGGCCCAGGTGTGGGTGTGCCACTTGAGCGATGCCTCAGAGGGGGGGGTGCTGCTGCGCCTGTTCCTGAGCACCGGGCAGCACGGGCTGGTCCGGCGAGGGGGGGGGGGCACTGCCCTGGCTACAGGGTAGGACACCACGATACGTTATAGAATATGCTCCATAGAATGATAAGTTGGTTGAGATAGTTACTTGCGTATATGGGCTAAGCCACCGTTGGCCTCCTTAGTCTTTCTTTCCTTTTCCGATAAGAGCAACTCGGTAATGAAACGAATGCGCAATTTCTAGTAAGGGCTGGAGAGGCGTGAAGGGAAAGTGACATAGAGGGCTGGCATCAGGGTTGCCGGGGCAATGGTGGTCTGGGAAGGTGTGTGCTTATTATTAATATTTATATTTATATTATTATTATTATTATTATTATTATTATTATTATTATTATTATTATTATTATTATTATTATTGCCGAATGATGGAGATGAAGATGCAGATAGCAGGGAGTGATGAAGCTCTTTGAGAGTTGCCGTGCCATACCACGTGCTTTGTTCTTGTGCAAGACCCGCTAATGATGTACGTATGGGCTGTACTGTATTTGTGGCTAAGTCTCCACAACTGAATAATGTTATTAGCGATGATCCGCAGGCTTTTTATTGCGTCACGTGCTGCGTTCTTTATTTGTGTCGTTTGCAGGCAAGCGTGTGCGACTTGGTGGCCTGAGCATCGCCAGCCCGGGCCCCACCGCCCAACCCCGCGGCCCAGGCGGCGAGCAAGGGGCGAGACCCAGCCACCCGCACACTGCCATGCCCACCCCTGCTCTCCTGCCGCTGCTGAGCCCCGAGCAGTGGCAGGACAGAGCACGCGTGCTGGGAGCCCTCTGCCCGGCGCAACAGGTGCGGCTAACAGCGCCTGATGTGCTCTCTTGATTCCATTGTGCATACTGGAGGAAACACTTCGTAACAAACACGGCAGCGTGCTGAGCAAAGCGCTGCATTTGATTCTGCAGACACGTGAAACAATTCCTTCATGAAGAAACTCTATATCTGATACTGCAAATTTGCAAATTTGCAACGACAATTGTTTCTCTGTTGTGATGCAGGGGACAGAACTTCTGGATATGCGGGAGGTAGTGGCAACGGCCCAGACACAGGGGCAGCCGGGGGCGACGGGCGTGACTGAAGGTCAGAAATGAGTGCGTTGCCGGGAGACATGTCAGGGAGGTGGTAACGTGCGTAAGCGCACCACACAGGCGCACCAGGTTTCGTCTCTGTTCTGATTGTGCTGTACTGAGGTCGAATGACTGTGCACTGCTTGTACCTGGTGACATGTACCATAACATAACGTAACATAACATACCTGTATGCCCTCTCAGTGCGTGCCTTTTGTTTCCATCAGAGGTGGCATACTGATCTTACATTTGGGTTTTGCAATTGTTGCTGCAGGCTGGCTACTGGCACGAGTTGAGAGTGTGCAGCAACAAGACCAGCAGGTGGTGGTGATGCTCAGCCCATACCCACACACTGACACCACCCTTGAAGCGCATGATTCCCCATCTGCACCCCGGCACAGCACCCATACCACCTCCACCTACCCGCTAGTGGCGCAAGGGCTAGAGGCAGCACAGCAAGCATCGCTTTTGAGGCCTGGCGACCTCCTAGCCTTGCACAGCCCCACGTTGCAGCTACAACAGGGCGCATCAGGGTGTGGAGCCGTGCTGTGGGTCACACAGGCGACAGTGATGGTGGCTGCAGAGGAAAGAAACGTGCAGAAACGGCTGCACGTGGAGCATGGGGAAAAGCTGGGTGATGAGAGTGGGGGTGTAGGGAGTGAAAAGGGGAGTGGCGAAGGGGCAGTGTGGGCGTGTGTGCAGCGTGTGTTGGCCTGCCGGCGCAATGGTGGTGGTGGGAGCGGCGCGGGGGGCGGAGGTTGGATTGTGCAGGCGCAGCTGTTGGTTTCACAAGATACATCCTGCGCATGGAAAGACAATCAAGTGGAGCTGTGCACAGGCCTGACGCTTACTTCTCCTGTGAAGAAGAGGGCGAAGAGGGAAGGACAGAGAATGCTGGAGCATGGTGCTGGACCTGCTGAGCCCCGAGTTACGGTTTCTTGTGATGAAGGTGCCGAGGTGGAGGGTGGGACGCTGGTTGAGGCGGAGTTTCTGTGTGATGCCGACAGCCAGGTGTGTGTGTGTGTATGTATAGAGGAGGGTGTGTGTGGGTGTGGGTATCTGTGTGGGTCGGATGGGGTACCTGTGTGTGTGGGGGCGGGTGGGCAGAAGGGGGCAAGGAAGAGGGGGCAGGATAGTATGCCGTGCCTTCTCAGCCTGCCGGCCACCTGGGGCTGACGCGTTGGACATTGTGTGTGTGAGGGGCGTGAAGTGGGTGTTAAGGAGGGGAGAAGGATGATATGTAAGACAACTGCACTGCAAAGGGACGTCGCGTAAATGTCAGCCGTGTGGGAGGGCTCCTTGAGCCAGTTGACATAGTTTGGCGAATGGCCTGATGCCAATGCGTGTCTGTTGACCGGTATAGCTAGGCGTCTGCGGGTGCCAGGGAGTTTGTAGCGGGCAGGGTGGGCCAAGCACGGAATAGAAGCAGAGGGAGGAGAGAGAGAGCTGGAAGGATTTGAAGCATGAGAGACAAAGGGTAAGGGCACGGGTGCGGAGCCACAAGGTGGCAGCAAGTTGCATGGGTTGAAACAAAGAAAGCGCGGAAAGGATCAACTGCAGCCTGTACGTGACCTTTTGCTCGTCGCGTACTACCTGCCTTGCGCTGCTACGCTCGCAGACCATCCGATCGTTGCAACCTGGCCACTCCATGTTGCTCCTGGGCGCGCATCTATCCAGCTCTCCAAGTCAGCCGCAGCAAAGCTCGCATCCTGCACGTCCTGAAGCACCAGCAACCGCGCCGGGCTCCGTCATGCGCCTGACTTGGCGTGATTCTGATCCCAAGTCCATACTGCTCAATCTTACCACGCTCCCTGCGCTCCTCACCACGCCTCCGCTGTACCTGCCGCTGCTAGCAACGCAAGTCAACCCAACGGTACGAGGTCAAGAGATGAGTTTCGCAGGCACAAACGGTCCTACCGCGAGGGAACTGAGCTTGACAATCAGCTACCTGAATTCCGGTTTTGTTGCACTCCGCATTTAGGTGGCATTGATGATTTGCAATCCTTTTCGTGCTTGCAATTTGCAGGCTGGTCGACGAGCAGGTTGTGCAGACGACACGGCCATTGGTGGAAGCTGCGCTGTGCAGCCGTGCGTCACGTGCATTCGTCTGGTCGCTGTTTCGGTCCACACTCGTCGTGTGCACAAGTGAGGCTTCTGGGGTTGGAAGCGACTCCTGCGCGATGATCTGGATTGTCAGGCCGTGGCTTTGCATGGCAGCCAGGCCTGTTCATCACCTTTCTTCGCCTCGCTCGCGCCACACGACAGAGGCAATTTCTCCAGCTGGGCTCTGGTCTTGCTGCGATCTATTCACACTGTTCGCATGTGCTGTTCCCTGACGTTCTGCAGGCTGTGTGGGAGGGCTGTGGTCCAGTCTCTCGATCTTGATGATTGGGGTGAAGAGGAGGACGGTGTGCAGGGGATTGCTGGCAAAACGGCGCAGGGCAATGCCTCGCAAGCGGCAACCCCTAAGGAAATGGATGACGATGGGTGCTTTGACGCACCCCTGTCGCAGACCACCACAGCGCACGTGAGTGCAAAATGCTTCACCTGAATTTCACCGCTTCTCGGGTTTACCGATAGCGCCCTCTGGTCGGCTAGCACATGGAACGCTACACAAAGCAAACCGCTGACTGTTCATATATAAAGCCATGCCGTTGAGCGTGTCAATTGCCTTGCTTGCAGCCGGGGCTGTGGATGTGCGATCTCTGCAAACGGGAAGTCGCCGGCGGGGAGGTATGCTGGGCAATGACAGGACGGGCGTGTGTAGAAACCCCGGCAAGCCATCCAACCATTGAGCGACAGCAGCAAAACGCCGCATGGTCTGCATCCAGCCCCCGCACTGGTTCTAGCCATCACTGCAACCTCAACTCTGAACTCGTGGCAAACCCGGGCATGGTCCATGACGTGGAGTTGGAAACGGACGCGCTCAGCAAACTGTGCGGTGCCAGCGCAGACCTGTGGAACAGCCTGACCGCAGCTGAGAAGTCCAAGCGGCTGCCAGAGCTCGCCAGGTTCGCAGCAGACGAAGGAGGCAACTTGGTAGGCGGGTCCGGCAGGATTACGGTGACCGGGCGGCACAGTCGACGTACGTTCCTCGCCAGCCTATCTGCAGCGCTTGATATGCCTGTGGACGCTCTACAACAGCACAGTGGGACAGCGCACAGTCGTGAAGGTGCGCCAACAGCTCAGGCTTGTGAAAAGGCGACATGCAACCTGTGCACTGAAGCGGCACCAGCGGCAGACCAGGCTGAATGCACAGCGACAAATCATGGCCTATCGGCAGGCTGCCGAGATGCCAGGGCAGGTGCGAGTGGTACAGCTGCTGCCACTTGAATAGCAGGAAACTGGGGGTCCCTACCAGGTGGTTATCCAAGACAAGCCAGCTGTACACTTTTGTTTTTGCATGTAAGCGTTAAGTCCTAGGTCAGTTAGGCTGTTATTGATATGAACCAGCATGACATATCAATCTGTGGCAACAAATGCTCTCAGAGAGTTTCACCAAATAATGTTTGACAATGTGCCTGGCATGATCTCGTCCTGAGCTTCTTGCATGGCAATTGGCACTGCCTTGAACACCTTTGCTTGTTCGTTATAATTGCTTGCTGGGGCCTTGTATGATGACGTTTGATCTTAGATTCTCTTCTTCTAGCCAGTTCTGGCACCCATTTTTTGCCTTGCGTTTTTGTAGCGTCATAGAATAAGGTCATCATCTGAAATGAACTCCGCAGGTTGTGGCAAGTGCCACTTCCTTCCAGGGGGGGGGGCAGGGTAGCATTCACGAACTCGAACGAAACAAGGCAAGTATGGCAGCACACACCGTGATATAATAACTGGCGCGACATATCAGACAGAAGTTAGCGGACTCTGAACCAAGCCCCTGGGCTAGTTGTAGAACAAGAAGATACTATGACAGGGGCGGCACATGCACGGAGCGAGAACGCAAGCAAACCATGCAAGTGCGCCACCGCAGGACATGGAGCGGGATGGGCACCGCCCTGACCTTGTCTGAGCAAAAAACAAAACGAGCTAGAGCACAAAGCAGGAACAGACGAGGTGCTAAAACAAGGGCCGAAGGAAGTCAAAGCAAACAAAAGCCCGGGCCAACCTCGCATGTGTAGCACACTGGCACACTTGATTCGCTCTTAAAAGGCTTCGCACACGTGTTGTATATTGAACCATCAGTTTAAAATTCAGTACTGGAGTACGTGCAGCTGAACCAATATATACTCGAATTACGTATTCCAAATCACAGAGCCAGTTGTATCTTCGATTCAAATTCAAATGTCGTTGATGCACAAATGATGATAGCGGACACAGCCTGTGCTGAACACCCACAGTATTCGCCGACCAGCAGCCATTCTGTGCTCTGTTTCACATAAGCACCCCTGGTCTTTAGTATCCATGGTTCACATGGACGCACTACCGTCTCGTGATCTTAGGCATATTAGTCTCTTAGTCTTAGTAACCTGGTCTCTCGGCACCGGTTCACTTGGTGTACATAGCGTCATGTGCCCACTTGGTCTTGTCGCTTGTGTAGTCGGGCAGGACAGCGAACCTTATCTGCAAAGGACGGGCAACACACAGGCTGATGTAGGCCTTGCTTTGAAGTTCAGTGCAAACGCTTGGGTATGGCCACTTACAGGCTTTATCACACTGGTGGTTTATATTATGAAGACAGCATGAATGCTGTCAAGCCATGCAAGAAGCGAGGTTGAATCATGATGGCCAAGGTGGGTGCTAATGAATGGAACTGGCAGCCAGCGCCTGAGACTGGCGGCTTACCCTGATTCCATTGTTGTCAATGCTGACCGAGTTGTATCCCGGGTAGCCAGTGCCCTCCTGCAGCAGAGCGACCAGCAGCAACGTGTGGTGGCAACGCAACTGAGCGAGCACTGCAGCTGCCTCCAGCCCAGGGCAGGTCCAGACATCAGGCACGGCCTGCTAGCCTCTGACCTACCGGTGGTACGACGTCTGACCCTAGAAATAAACTCTAAGTTAACTGCAAGCCAATCCGTCACTGCATCATGCGTCATATTGTACACTGCACTGCACGAAACTACCAAGGAAAACACAGCACTTTTCCATCCTCTGAGCATCACCGAAATGAAGGCTATGTAAAGAACAACATCAATTGAATATGCACAACACTGCCGGCGATTCAATGGCTCGACAGCTCAAACACAGCACGTGGTCGATGCATTCCGGTACTCACTGGGTTGGCGCAGGAGCTGTTGGTGAACTCGGCACCAACCTGCAGAAACGCACAGCACATGCAATACTGTAGAACCAACATAACACGATTGGACTGGGAATGTAAGACTCGAAACGACACGATCAACTACATCAATGTTAACACAGCTTGTGACGTTGGGTGGGCTGGTCTGAAGGCCTTCTGTTTCCAAACAAGGCAGTGCTGCAGAACTTGTAACATGGATACGAAGCAGAAGCAGTGCTGGAGATTAGTACAAAGAGAGGGAGAGGCAGAGAAAAAGAGAGTAAGGTTTTTGCGTGGTGTCCATCCATGACTTACGAACTTGACGTAGTCCCTGTCCACGCCGCACCCGTCCTTCTTCTCCCCCAGGGAGCCTGAAGCAGCACAGCACAGCGACCCCCAGTTCAGTGCTGGGAGAAAACACAGGCTTCTGTACGAGGGATTTGTTCAAATCGACTTTGCGGTTGCTGCTGAGGGTGCAGTGATGACCAACAGGTCACCTATTTTCCTTCCCCCTTGCCCCTGCTGAGCAGTCCTCCCCGGACTGAAGGCCATGTAAACGACAACAACACGAGACGGCAAAACACTAGGCATGACTTTGACCTGAGCAGAACGAACAAGAATAAACAAATCGGCACGAAAGCAGAAGGCAGAAACCGCCGGCATGCATATAACTGATCTGCACAGCTGCTCCAAGCAGCACCTGTCACAAGCACCAGCCATGTAACACACACATAGCACTTGTCACAAGCACCAGCCATGTAACACACACACAGCACCTGTCACAAGCACCAGCCTCTCTGACGTAATCTGTGCCTGCACCTGCACCTGCATCCATGCCTCTACCACAACTCGTCGGGCAACCTTTGCTGAACCTCATAGCACTTACCGCAATCAATTACGATTATTTGATTGATTTCGATAATGACATTTCCATTAATCAAGTACTATCAATCCATGCCCCACCACCCTTGCTCTAGTTCAGCGCTCACCAGCGCCCGAGGTTACGTAGATAGTCTTATGCTCCTCCGGCTTGATGGGGTCGACCGCATGGGTCATGATGTGGTCGTGGCCATTGAAGCTGGAGGGCAGGCAGGCAATAAAACAGTGAAAAAACAGAGCGTGCATTGCACGGCAAGCGGAATGCAAGGCAGGCAGTGGAACCTGGCAGAAATATTCAAGACTGAGCTGTAAGGATGCGACAGGCAAGACTGAGCTGCGATTTGGAAAACGTCAGGGTTAGGGTACCCACAATGACATCCAGCAACGTGAAGCAAGCCAACGCTCAAGGCATACATCAAGGTTCAGGGGCCCATGACATGCAGGCATTGCACATTGCAGATTATCAGCCCACGGTGCTCGTATGGCAGGACATCAAAACCGTAAGGACCGTCTTGTGAAAGCTGCGACAAGACTCCAACAATAAATCAAAAGAAAGAAGACAAGCAAGGCAAAGCAGCAACACACTGCTTTCACACAGACTTCTGTATTATGGAATTGTGCAAGTTGACTTTGCGGCTGTTGCTTATTAGGGTACAGTGGTGACCAATAGGTCACCTATTTCCCTTCCCCCCCCTTGCCCCCGCTGAGCAGTCCTCCCCGGACTGAAGGCCATGTAAACAACAAGTGCTTCCAACCCAGCAGGGAATTCCAAAGCACCTTGTCAGGATTCAGTAAGCGTGAACAACATCCGTTTGGTCGTTTAGTTGGGTTCCCGTCAATGAATCCCGCTCATCTAGACTCCTGTACTGTTCGCGCCTGCAACCTGGGTCGTGACAGCGAGCCCACTCATGTTCCACCGTCAGGAAGGGAACTACCAACAGGCCCTCCGCCCGGACGTGTTACCGTAGCAAGATGGAGGCAGTACTCACTATACAGCGACCTCGTACTTGTTGATGATGTCGTACAGCTGCAATCAAACCCACGTGAAGGCAAAGATACACTCTGTTTTCAGGCAAGCTGTCACATGACGCTAAGCGGGTGGTGGGACCTAGCAAGGCTTTTATACGCAGGGAGTCACTGCTCCTGTTTTTCATGACTGCGCGCACACTTTACACTGGGCCCTCGGAGTGTATTGGCAGTGTATCATGTTTTCGTACGTTGATTCTACGGGTCCATTGTAGAAATCTGCAATGTGCGTCTCGTGCACTATTGATTAAATTTCACTGCTTCACCGTGCCCCCACTCACTCTGTTCCACAAGGGCGTGCCCTTGTCATCGGGCATGCCCGTGTCAAACTCCACTGCTTCACCGTGTCCCCACTTACTCTGTTCCACGAGGGCGTGCCCTTGTCATCGGGCATGCCCGTGTCAAACTCCACTGCTTCACCGTGTCCCCACTCACTCTGTTCCACGAGGGGGTGCCCTTGTCATCGGGCATGCCCGTGTCAAACTTCACTGCTTCACCGTGCCCCCACTCACTCTGTTCCACGAGGGGGTGCCCTTGTCATCGGGCATGCCCGTGTCAAACTCCACTGCTGGGTCATTAATCTGTAAAAAAAAAACAGACGAGAGACAGTTACATGTTCGTTGGTATGGGTCAGCAGGGATTTGTGTGTTTGCCTGGAGACGCTGTGCAGTTGAACAGCAGGAAGCATTTTCTGTGTTGCCAATGCTGCAGCGGCGAGCAAAGGGGTGCAAGTGAATTTCCGATTTCCTCCCGCTGAGCAGTCCTACCCCAGCTTGATATGATTGCATCCCGGTCACTGTACTGGAAACATAGAGATCAGTAAGCGGTCCAAGCCATGCAATGAACGAGAATGAACAACGAAAGGGACGTCCAGGAGAACGCAGACATCGAATTGCAGGGAGAAAACAAGGCCCCAGGAGAGAGAAAACAAGGCCAGAGGGACACTGTGCGTGCCTTGCAGGTCCTCAGAAGGTCCGATCACGTAACAATAGTAATTTACTTACATCATTAGCTAATGCTTCACTGCAGCTCGTGCTATGCTTGTGTTTCACACTGTACGTACCAGGTCCTTGAAGGGTCCATAGACGCTCGCTGAGCCGCTGACCATTGGGTGGTGGCCTACCACAATCTTGTAGTCAGCGTTGCTAGCCTTGAGGGTCGCGTCCAGCCAGTCGAGCTGCTCGCCAATGGCCTCGGGGGTGTTCTGCAAACAAGGATTAAACAGGTTATAAACAGACATCTACAGTCAGAACGTCGCAAACTATGCACATGGCTAGAACGCATTGAAAGCTTTGATTGATACTGGTATGATTTCCGTCGTTGTTATTCATGTTGTCATCATGACATATTTGATGAGAAGATAACCTGGCAGAACAAGAGCACCACAAATGTGACAAACGATGCAGTGGCTTAGGCGCTGGCTGCCCTGTTCTGACGCAAATGTGCATTGCAATCATCGCAAACGTCGCTGTGGCAGCGGGCTTGATGCGGGATCACGTTCTGAGTAACCCTATCAAACCCTAGCCCTTGCTCACCATACTGTCAAGCGCCGGGCCACCGTACTTGCTGCCGGTCTTGTTGTACTGCGTTCGCAAGGCAAGGTTCGATCAAAGGGGTGGTGGATGCGAGTGCAGTGGCCCGAGGGTGATGCGGCTGTCGCTCACGTGCAGCGATTCACGTAGGCGCAGAACGCCACCCACACTACACGCCCACTGATGCAAGCTCCCGCACAGCACGATCGCACTCAATTTACCAGTCGCACTCAGTCTATCGATCGCTCAATATACCGACCCGGCCAGTTTACCTATACCGACACACACACCCGAGTTTCACATTCACATGTTTGAGATTCTCCTCTCTCCAAAACTGGTGAAAAGCGTCGCGTGGCAACGGCCACCGTGCGGCACCTGAGTTGCCCAAAACTTTGATTTTGGGTTGATTGATTTGTTGCCGTCATAGGACACAGAACCAGATGTGTTCTGCCCTGACCTACCCTCAGCAAGAAGAAACAAGCAAAAGTAGAGACAGCCCGAAGGCAGAAAGGAACAAGACAGAAAGGAAGGCAACCGGCTTTGAAAGAAAAGGCAGGAAAACAGAGCACAGAAGGCGCATGCAAAGCGTGGTAGTCCAAGCGGGCCATGGAAACAGACCGGGCCCTAGGTCGCAAAGTCAATGGGCATGGTATGTATATGTATATGGTATCCCAACCTGTCCCCAAACGTTCTTGGCATTCTAACGTCCCCCATGGTATCCTCACCTGTCCCCAACTCACGCCAGTAACGAAGGCAACTAGCACTGTAAGCTTGATTCAGTACCCTGTTCAAAACCCTGCCCGTAACCCCGACTCACGCTGGTGATGAATCCGTTGGTGTTGATGAAGGCCATGCGCACGGAGATGGTGGATCCGTCCTTCTG
Organism: Chloromonas sp. AAM2; assembly: GCA_004335635.1. Lineage (NCBI taxonomy): Eukaryota > Viridiplantae > Chlorophyta > Chlorophyceae > Chlamydomonadales > Chlamydomonadaceae > Chloromonas > Chloromonas sp. AAM2. The sequence goes on from QAXH01005825.1 coordinate 22,646, forward strand.
TTCGTTTTCAAAGTCAACGGCGTAGTACAGGCAAGGGAGCACCCACCTGTAACAGACAAGGCACACAAACCGTATTATTTGTTACTTTCATTTGCTTATCCATTGTTTTACTTGATGTTCAAGGTCAGGCAAAGGAGCACTCACCTGCAACCAGCAAGGGCATGCAAGGTAAGGCACACAAGCATGCAAACCCTGGGTGTTCAGGCGGATGCTCATGGCTGTGTGTTGCCCTCTCCAGCCCTGATGAAACAGCTTGCACGTGGTAAGAAACGGCACACTTGCATGAGCCACCAGACCACATGGCACCACATGCACCACATGTGCATTACATACACACACGCACAACTTCGACCCATGTTGTTAGTGATGACATTCATACATATGTGTGTATTTACACCAGGGAAGCCGAGGACACGGAACGGGATGGGCATCGCCTTTGAGCAAGAATGCAAAACGAACGCAGGGGACAAAGCATGCAAGGCAGGCCAAGTGAAGGCAAAACACGATAGAGCCGCCTAAGCTAAGGTCAAAGACTAGGAGGGCCAGGAGGCCTACATTCATACTCGGCACCCTGACGAGACCTCTTGGCCCAATGATTGTCAGGTGCAAAGCTCTTGGAGAGACATTGTGTCTAGCCGCAGTACCGTAGGTTGAACCATTACAAGCCGTGTAATGATGAATGATGATGACATGCACAACGCAAGCCCAAGTGCATGCTGACATCACAATAGGAGACAGATCTGAGATTCGATGGCATGGCCTTGCTGCCTGCATTCCTGTTTTTCCTGCGTTTTTACCTCGCTCGTTTTGTTTCTTGCTCGGAGCAGGTCAGGGCGGTGCCCATCCTCCCCCCCCCGTGTCCCATGTCACCTTCCTTGATTGTGTTGTAAGCTTATAACATATTATAACATGTGGTGTTATTACACGCTATTACAGGCAGGCGATACATTGTATTCTTTTTGACTTACATATACCCCCTTACTCGCACACCCCTGACCTTGGCTCGATCTTGTCGTAGTCAAGCTCAGCCTGCACCGAGTTCTGTGGCAGGTCGTGATTTCCGATGACCGAGTACCACTTGAGGGATGCCAGGGCCTTGGTGGCGCAGCTGCCGTACACTCTGTTCCAGTCCATGTCCAGGCGCAGGGGGGTGTCCACGCCGCACCTAGGGCAGGGCAGGGCAGGGCACAGGGAAGCGCCAGTTTTCAACAGGTTGAGCTGATTTACACCTGTGCAAGTCTAAGGGACATTGGGGGGTGAAAAGATGCTGTGATCGTGTAAGATACTCGTGATGCAGTGTCTGCATGTCTACATGTTCTCGGACTGAGTACCAGCAGTCCTTTGCTAATGCGCGAGCTGGATCACTCCTCGCTCAGAGTAGGTCAGGGCGGTACGCATCCCGACCTGTGTCATGTGACGGCTTTCTTGTAAAATGTCGTTACATGTCCAGTCAGATGAATTTGTTGTGTCTCCGCTGGTGGCCTCCTGCTGATGCCTGGGCCGCCCAGAAAAGCCCTTTGGCCGACAATTATGTGACCCACAATGTGTGACCATCCATGCCCACAATGTGTGACCATCCATGCCCTGTGTGCCACACGTGACGTGACTGACCATGCTGTGCGCCTACCAGCCAGATACCCATGTGCTTTCACTGACCTCACCATGCCTTTGTGCATGACGCACTCACTCGTAGAAGTTATCTCCGGTGTTGACAATGAACGCATCCTTGTTGTACTTGGCAGCCCGGTCCATGCTCCTGGACACGCTCAGCTGGCTGATACCACCTGCCAAAGAAGGTGACAAGGCAGTGACGCCAAGTAATACCAATAAATAGGAAAACGACACAAACGGTTGCAGCTGTACGAGAAATAACGTTTTTTAAATACAATTATACAATGTAATTCATGGCGTCAAGTAAACATATAATAATCAATTGATAGTAAGGGTAACCGGGCCGTGCCGGCTAGCCGACACCCTCAAGCGATTTCTGGCAAGATGCAGCCAGTTGCACATCTCCTTTGCATCATCTTCAGAATACAGCAGAGAATCTAGGGCCGCCGTGCATATGCCAAACTGAGTTGGAATCAACATCTGTCCACCTAGAAGTCACCAGAGTTTCAGAAACTGGGCTGGAACTGAGCCATGCAGATGTGGCTCCTGACGGACAGTTAGCATTAGCTGAGCACAAGGATATTGTTTATGCAAGTGAACCACAACTTGTTGATTCGTTCTCAATGATAGACGACATAATCGACACGGTGGTATCTGCAATTATACACAGCATCCTCTACCGCGCACCCTGCTTGATATTCACATCAGGGAAGCCGTCACATGTTACGGCTCGGGATGTGTACCGCCCTGACCTACCATGAGCAAGGAATGATCAAACTAGCGCATTTGCAAAGGGTTGCTGGTACCAAGCCCGAAAACCCCGTGCCAAACTATGCGTGCCTCATGCCAGCAAAAGCTCACCAATCGTGTCTTCCTTGATGTCCTTGTCCTTGGCTCCAAAGTTTTCGGCGCAACTGCAATCGACAAAAATCCAAATCGTTGGCACTGTCATGTTCTGCATGCTGCGCATGAAGAACAAAGCAAGGATCCCAACAGATGCAAGCTTGCAGGGATGCAACTGATTTTGCTGGTTGTTATTTCTTCAACACGGGCGAGACTCACAAGCCAGTGGTGTCAAAGCCACCCTTAGATGGCGGCAACACCGACTTGACAGCTCCCAGGCGGCCCCAATCTGCAGTGTGTTGGACAGGGATGTATGTAAGACAGAGAGATAGATAAGATAGATGAGAATGCGCGGTGGGCAGTGCATCTGAACAGGAGGAGCTGCGCATAACTCTGTTCTGTCCATGCAAGGCGACCAGGTTGCTCTGAGGCAGGATTACGAATTACTCGACCCCGGATGGTGTGGAATAAAAGGATCAAAACATAGCGATTACGGCATCCGACAAAACGCAAAACGAGGAGCATTCTCGGAGACCGCTAAGGCAAGGAATTCTCTGGGTCGCTCGCACATCTGTGCATCTGTATGCCCATTACCTCCGATCACGCCGAAGTTGATGGGCCCGGATCCCTTGACCAAGGTCACGTCGGCCTTGCTGCAGGAAGATGCAGTCCATACGCTTGATGCCAACATGGCGGTCAGCGTCAAGACGAGGATGGCAGGCGAGGCCATTTTCATTGCTCAGCCTGCATGACGGGCGGGGAACAGGCTGGTCAGCCACAGGTCTGACCAGGAGTCGCGCTGGCAGATTTCTTGGGTCGAAAAGACTGGCGTGACTGGGAGGGATTCTGCTGGGGCATGTTGTATTAGGAGCTGCGGATCGGTCACTTCTCATTGCGGGGACTGGCGGCTGAACATGCTTGCCAATGGCGAGTAGTGTGAGAAAGCAACGATGACTATCACAACGGTGCATACCTGTGGCTGCGTCCCTGGATCTCAGATTCAGTAATGCGTCCACAGGGCAGCTGCATCACAGAACAATCGGTCACCGGAAGATTCGTTGACGTTTCTAACTGCCATTATTTCGCATCTGCAATCGAACAATGCCATGCCTTTTCTTCATCTGGATCCCCGGCTGCCACAGCTCAAAGCTGCCAAGGTTTCGTGACTTCCACACTGCACAACCGACCATCGCCGTAAGTACTTTATATCATGCCGATACTTTATATACCGTAATTAATCCCCCGCCCAGAAAGTGCAGCCAGGTTGACGACAACAGAGTCATTCAACTCATGTTTCAATTGCTATCGCGCGAAAGCAGATGTGTAACCAAATTTTAAACGATACTCGATGCGCCGTACTTGGCAGCTTCCAGATCAAAGCAGAACAGGGCCATGTTTCAATTGCTATCGCGCGAAAGCAGAACAGCGCTCCACTGTGGCCATTGGCATCGTAAAAGGAGCCACCAGACGAGCGAAGGGAGTCAGCAGCAGCTGCACGGGAGTTGCGCATCTGACGGTGCTCCTCCGGTCAGCTGTGACGATGATGAGCTGAGCAGTTGGAGTTTGAGTCTGGCCCAGAGTCAGATGACGACAGCTATGTGCCATCAACACGCATGCGAGCCAAGGAGACAGCCACACCCTCCACAACAGCAAAGCGGACCAGGGGAACAGCGACACCAGCCACCCGGGTGAAGTCAGTGGCCAAGCATGGCCAGCTGGACTTCGGCGACAGCTTGAAACCTGCTGCCAAGCAGGCAGCCACGCCAGCCGGCCAGGCCAGGATTGCAGCTAAGACTGGTGCTGGCCGTCTGAAGATGGGCCATTTGGTGCTGGACTGCGGCCTACAGCTGAAGCCTGTGCCAGGTGCTGCCAGAGATGGACTCAACTCCCTGCCGCCAGCATGCAGGACTAGCTGCTGGACCGGTGTGACTCTGCCCCTTGTCCGGCAGTTCCTGCAGCAACTACTATGACAGGCCGCCACACAAGGAGAAGCGCACTTCTGTTTATGGAACATTACGATACCATCACTAGGTGGACCTAGGCTAGGGCTATGGCAACTGACAAGAGTGCTGTGGCATTGGCAGTTGCAACTATTGACACATGACGTGACTCATTGCCTTGGATGACTTGCCTGCTTGGCAACCAGATCAGAAAGCAGACAGGTTTTAGTAATCATTTTACGTGTTGTACAGAAAAGCAGATTTTGAGCTGATTTATTGAAAAATCAGATTGATTTTGAGTATCAACGGTAACCCGATTGCAACCGCAATGTGCGCGACCCGTTGAACTTGCCCGTGCATGTCGGGCGCACTCTGAGATGCCTCTGCTATAAATGTGCGTGCTGACACACAGCTTGTGGTTCGCTGCTGCAGTCTGAACAGATGTCAGTCCTTGCCAGATTAGACACAGGTCAGATGTGTAGAGCTTTGGGCAGTCTGGTGTCTGGCTGTGGGATCATGGTGTGCTTTGAGACAAGTCCAAACGCAGGTACGAAGTATCTGCTTCAAGAGGACGCGCCTCTAGCACTGCACTGTTGAGCACAAAAAAATTGCTTTACAATGTTTTGAGCGAACAATGCGCCTTGTGGCCAGGCAACATTTTGAACGAAGTGTTCGACAGGTGAGCTGCCGCGCCTTGGCACATCCACATGATCAAGTTTCAAATGATTGGAGCCCGTTTGAAATTCTGACCTGAGCCCATGACGCTGACAAAGGTCGTGAGATTTAAGGCCCTCAAGGCTGATCGACTGCTGGCTGACAGACTGACTCACATCTTGTTACACCGACCACACTTGAAAACAAAAGCCAAAGCACAAAAGCACTCAACATGCGTCCAACATGGAGGTCGAGTCGTGTTACGACCGGCCTCCTTGATGTATCACGTATGCACACACCAGCACGGGAATCTCCAGAATCCGCCATGGCTCGACAGCCTCTACCAGTTGACGTCCAGTGTCCGATCTATCACCATGCAGAGGCACGTGCCAGCTAGCTACCACACTTTGCAGCATAATCAACTGCAGTTGCACATGTGACATGCCAACCAACACAACAGGAACCAAGCGACCGGGCCACATCAGTTCAACCGACGGCCAAGCAGTGTCAAGGATGGCCAAAAACGGCACACTTGTCCAAATTAGGAGAAATACATCAGCTCATCAGGTTAAGCTTATCAGTTGGATCACAAAATCAACTTTCTTGCAAGTTATTCAAGCCAGTCCGGACTCAAACGACAGCTGCCGAACAATTAACAAGTTTAATTTTACCAATGCAGAAACAAGCGAGCGTATCAAGGGCCCATCCTAGAGCTTTGCTACAGCGTTATATACGCCGAACACCAGGCTCTTGAATCCAAACGTCGTGTGCACATCAACATCTAGCATGGGTGCAAGGCCCAGTATTATATTGTTGTATCAACAGTCTGATACTCTTCAGAGGCGACTCGTTCGGGACTGGTCCGGTGGCCTGACCAATCAAACCTGCAACTTTCTATAGGAAAGCTTATATATATCTGGTCGCCGTGATACCATGAGCATAACGAAATAGAAATTAAAGAACCAGCTTTCCGTTGTGCTTGCTAGCGCTCGCGCTCGATGCTCGATGTACCTGGCATTACCATGTCTTCAACGGCCTAGATTAAGTGTTCCGCCTGGGGAAAGTCTTCGAGCAGCGATTTGCATGCGCCAGTCACCGGCCAGTGACCTCAATGCGACGTTTTGAAAGTCCGTTTTTGAACCTCTATCCGACGGTTCACTTGCGCCACATGACAGTGTAGCCCTTGGTGGTTTTCTCACTCGTGTAATCCTCCAGGACCAGGAAGTCAACCTGAAGGCAAACAGAGTGAGGGCATGAGTGAGTGAGTGAGTGGGTGGGTAAGTGAGTAAGTGAGTGCCGTTTTACAACTGCATCAACCGACAAGTCGAACAGAAGGTGGCTCAAGCTGCATATACAACATCGTCATGTTCGCAGTGTCAACTGGGTGACAAAGGCCATTGCATGTCAGACCCCCGGTGGACACACTTTGGGGGGACAAATTTGTTGTGTTGGTCAACCCCGCCCAGGTAACGGTCAGAACCCTAGCCATATGGGTGGCATCACATATCAATCTGATTCAGAAGATTCATGGGGATTCGTCGGTCCCAAGAGCTGAAAGCGCCGCTCCCCAGCCCCTTCCACCCACCCCCCGGGAATAGCAATGATCATTCCACAAGTGTCAATGCACTTTCGGCCCACCTTGATCTGCTTGGCAGTGATCTTGACGATGTTGTATCCGGGGTAGCCAGTGCCGACCTGCCACACCAACCAAGACAGGCCATATCATATACATAGGCCAGATCATTGTAACGGTATCATCCATACCAGCCGAACATCAACAACTTGCATGAGTTTCAGATCTGCATGCCCAGATCTGAACAAGCTGGACCAGCACTTTAGCAACGTGTGTACATATGTGTGTATTTACGCCAGGGAGACCGTCACAGGACTCGGAACGGGATGGGCACCACCCTGGCCTGCCCTTAGCAAGAAAGCAAACATACGCAGGGAACCAACTAGGCCTCTTACTGGGGCGGGCAAGGCAGGCCAACTGAAGGCATAACAAAACAAAACAGAGGTGACCTGATGCCTAATGGCTCGGATTCATCCCCACCATCCCTTGGCTGGCTAATGAAGCGCTAGGCGTCTAGACTGTTTGTTCTGCAGCACTGCAAGCTTCAAAGCCGCAGGTAATGATGGTACTGCGACTAATGTGGCTAATGTTAGGCACATTTAGGCAGTGGCACACCCCCCGGTGTCCTGTAACGACTGCCCTGTCCAGAACTAATATATCAAGAATACTTTGATTTGTCATTTATTCAGAATAGTAGATACTCTTATTCTTTTCCCACCCACCGTGTTGTCACAGGAGGTGTTGGTGTACTTGCCACCAACCTGCAAAGCAGCAGCACAAAGCGCATGTTACAATCAAGGGTGTCTGGCCTTTGGCTTGATTGAACCATCAGCTCAGTAGCTAAACAGTGCATGGCTGCATGGCTTGCTTGCACATCTGGTGTGATTGGGCCGTGCGCAAGGTGGTGTTCTGTGTTCTGTTCGTTTTGCCCGGATTGCTCCGATCCAGCTTTCAGGCGTTAGTCACCCTGGGCGTGGCTTGCCCGTATCCCTGAATGCACGTGGGGCCCTGCCGGCCTTGCAACATCTCTTATATCTTCTCTTTGCATACGTACTCTCGTTAGTGCTGTAGATTGAGGCGTCAACTCAATGATAGTGAGCCTGCTCCTCATTAAGAAATAAAAAATAAGAAATAATAATAAACAAATTCTAAAAATCAATCCGTGCTCAGGGTATGCCAGGGCGGTCCCCGCATCACCTCTGACAGCGCCTGGATGAGCGCTCGTTTGCGTTCAGTTCATTTTGTGAAAAGAATTTCATGGCAAGAGATGACATCAAGTATGGCAAGATATGACATCAACTATGGCAAGATATGACATCAACTATGGCAAGATATGACATCAACTATGGCAAGATATGATCAAGAAGACGGGTCACCCCAGCTTGTTCGGTTGAGCAGTCCTACCAATCCAATGATTGACCTATCTGCTCACGGTGGACTGAAAGGCTTACCCATTTAACGTAGTTTCGTGACTGGCCGCATCCGTCCGACTCCGCCCCCACCGACCCTGCAACAGACAGCCACAACAGGGGTAAGGCCACAATGCACGGCAGAGTGGAGGGGAAGTCCAGCATGCATCATTAATACCGCTGCAGTGCATGCACATCCACATATTTACTTACTGATTAAATATGAAATATGAAGTCAATAAAAATACAAATGCATAGAATATAATCATGAATAATTGATACTAGCACTGATGAAATGCGCACAGCCAAGGGCCAGCGAGCTAGGACCCTGCTTAGACGGGCAGAAACCCCCTGGTGCCCAGTTTTTTGCTCAGGATTTCAACGTCAAGAGCCTTCTTACACACGCATGTGACCAGCTGCCTGACCTACGCTGAGCAAGGCAACCGAAGCAAAGGCTGACAACAAAAGCCAAGTGGAAGTGGCATGCGCTTTGTCCAATAATGGCACTCAGCCATACTGGCGCCCGGCAAACCCTAGGCCTCTTACTGGGGCGGTTAGAAAGGCAAAACGTGCCAAAAACGTGGCAAAAACGTACTCTTATCCACCGTGCCATAACCAAGCCTACCTGTAACCTTTAAACGTCAGCCGTTAACCGTCAACCTGAAAAACGTTTCACAACCTAGCCTACCTGCGCCTGTGGTGATGTACCCGGTCTTGTGCTTGGCTGGGTCTCTGGGGTCCACCTGGTAGCTCATGATGTGGTCATGGCCGTTGAAGCTGCGGGGCAGACACGCAGGCCAACGCTCTTAGGGCGCACAAGCAATCTCAAAAAGTTGATTGATTGATTTGTTACTCAGGGAAAACGTCAAAGGACACGGGACAGAGCGAAACAAAAAAGGTACAAGAACATGTTAGAATGTTGGAAGCGCTGCCAGCCGCCTCTATCCCACACACAGTCCGAAAACAAACTGAGAGGCATGGGTTCGAGTCAGCGCTGTCCTTGCCAGAACTTCGTATATTTGCATGCATCCACAGCGTTTCGAGCGTGTTCGTCCCTGAACATTACCAGCCCACGTGGCCCACATGCCAGCAGAGGACTATGCAAGCAGCGGTAAAGTAGGGTGCCCGCTAGCTGTCCGACAACCGAACAAAGGATGAGGGCAAGCGGACACAGTCAAGCAGTCAACACTGTTCTTCTGTATATGCCGCCCAGTCCTTGGAGAGCCGCGCATATATTCAAGACATCTACATGTTAATGATTATGCCAGGCCACTATACCGTTGACTCACTAGAGGCCCACCACCTGATATCACTTACTGATAGTCAAGTTATTATTACTTTATATATTTTTTGATTTTTTTTATATTATTGCCAGCCCGCTGCACCGTTGACTCACTAGAGGGCGACCTTGTACTTGTTGATGATGTCGTACAGCTGCGATCAGGGTGCGCAATAAATAGGGGGTGGGCCCGGGTTTGAGGTCTAACGGAGTTGGGTATGTGAGGTAAAGAAATGGTAAGAAGCCAGGCATCATGTGTAACATTTCATTATGCATCCACTCACCCTGTTCCATGACGGAGTGCCGTCGGCGTCGGGCATGCCTTCGTCGACCTTGCTCGCTCCGGGATCTGTGATCTGTGTGAGATCACAGCACACACAAGTGTGAGAGCACAGCACACACAAGTGTGAGAGCACAGCACACACAAGTGTGAGAGCACAGCACACCAGTGTGAGAGCACAGCACACACAAGTGTGAGAGCACAGCACACAAGTGTGAGAGCACAGCACATGACTCAACAACTGGGATCGAGTGGTCAGGTTCTACGCAACGGAACTGAGTGGTCAGGTGCAATGCAACGGAACTGAGTGGTCAGGTGCAATGCAACGG